>MJEU01000142.1:0-33506 GCA_001748505.1 Sporisorium iseilematis-ciliati | reverse complement strand
ATCTTCCTTAATGCTACGCCTTAGACCACTCGGCCATCTTGCCTTCGATGCAGGGATGGGTCAAGCATTGCATCTATTAATCATTTTTGAACCCCGGCTTTGAAGTATGCACGGATCTCCTCTGCTTGCATCAATTCCTCCACTCCTGTGTCCCACAATCTTGCTGCTTCAACACCACTGCCACCATCAGCAACCTTTACACACTTGACTTCAAGGTCTTCAACGCATTCTGTTGCCGAAGCTCGGCAAGAGCTAGACCACAGAACCGCCGCCTGTCTTCAGCCGCAGCATCCACTTGCTTGGCATGACGAACCTCTGAAAGCAACGATCGCGACCACGACGCCGTCAAGAACAGGCAGCAGTTGGCAAAGGCGACCACACCTATCACATTATGGCATCTTCACCTGAAGATACGGTCAAGCTTGCTGACGAAATCCGACAGCGGCAGGCAGCTGATCTACACTTCCCCACTTTCGCAACTCGAGGCTTTGGTCGTCGCGAGAGGCCTGGCCTGCGAGCATCGACATCACAGCATACCGACATCTCTACAGACAGCCGGACCGAGGAGGCCTCTAAGACCGGCCAGGTTCAGGATGGACAGGATGACGAAGCAGGTGCGGATGAGCCGGTGCAAGTGGTGACCATGCCCGACGATGACGACGAAGAGGCAGGCAATCTCGAGATGGACTACGCTCCAGAGGAACCAACTCCGGGCGCCGGTGACCAGGAGGACCAAGGGGATGCAGAGGATAAGTCCAAAGCGGATGGCCAGGGTCTTTCTTTGGCAGCAGAGATTCTGGCAGCAGCCGCATCATCTGGACCCACTTCACCGAGAAAACGCACGCACAAACGCAGACCAGACTCTTTGAAAAGGACAGAGAGCACCTCCTCGGCAGGCAGAGCGAGTACGAGCTCTCTTGACTCGATGCCAACTTCCCCTGTGCCAAGACGAAAGAGACCCTCTCTGTCCAGAGGAGAATCCAGCAGGGACTCGCACTTCGACGCGGCGAGCAAAAAGAGGATGACGGTCCTGCTGGAAGGCGAGATGCCTGAAGGGCAGCAGAGCATTCATGAAGACGACGAATCAATACCCGGAGATGTGCTACCACGACCGACGAAAGATGAGGACGATCTCACCACCCCTACGCAAGCTTCGCGGCAGCAGCACGACCAGGGAGCAAGGTCTAGCCAAGACAGTGAAGCGGAGCGGCAGCAGCAGGTCGATGGTGAAGAAACGGTGGACGAGGACCAAACAGATGGAGCGAGCGATGACGATGAAGAGGAAAGCTCAGAAGAGGAGGAAGATGAGGAGGAAGATGAGGAGGAAGATGTCGAGCCTTCGCTCAAGTACTCGCGTGTCAAGGGCGGTGTCAGTGACGTGCTCAAGCGTGATACTGCCTCAGCTTTCGCCCTGTCTCCGCGCTTCATGGCGCTTGGCACCCATGGCGGCATGATCTACATCCTCGACATCGACGGCAACCTTGTCAAGGGCTTCCGCCTCCACACTGCCTCCATCCTCGACCTCGTCATCGACAACACATGCGACTTTGTCGCCGCTGCCTCCATGGACGGTCTCGTCTCCATCTCGGCTCTCGCTACAGCAGAGCAGTACGTGTTCGACTTCAAACGGCCGATGAGATGCATTTCTCTCGAGCCCAACTTCGGACGCAAGTCGTCTCGAGCTTTCGTGTGCGGTGGCATGGCGGGCTCGCTGACGCACAGAGAGAAGAGCTGGTTCGGCCACAAGGAGTCGGTGTTGCATTCAGGCGAGGGTCCCATCTGGACGACGAGATGGAAAGGCAACATGATCGCCTGGGCGAGCGACAAAGGCGTCAGGGTGTACGATACCGAGGCCAAACAACGCATCAGCTTCATCAGTGCGCCCAGCAAGGATGTTCGCGGGGACTTGAACCGATGCACGCTCTACTGGCAAGACGATCGCACACTGCTCATCGCCTGGGCAGACCACATCAAGGTAGCCAAGATCAAGCAAAAGCAGACTGCAGGCGCAACGGCGTCTTCTGGCGCTAGCATCGCTTCCAATTCGACTCAAAATGCAACCTCGGCGCTCAGCAAGGTCGGCGTACCCGGTGCCGGTGCAACTTCTCCGCAGTACTACATCGAGATCACAGCCATCTTCCAGCTCGACTGCATGATCTCGGGCATCGCGCCGTACGGGCTCGACTATCTCGTGCTCGCGTATGTGACCGAAGATCCGGACGAGTCGGATGACGATGACGACGATGAGGATCAAGGGAATGGCTCGGTGCATCGCGCATTCAAGCGTCGAGCGGCTTTGCGGCCAGAGCTGAGGATCATCAGCCGAGCGGGTGAAGAGCTGAGCTCGGACGTTCTCAGCTTGAACGACTACTCGCGCTTCCAGTGCAATGACTACCTGCTGGTACCCTCGATCGAGGCGCATGCATACTCGGCGGCGCTATTGGCCGGGCGCAAGGTGAGGCAAGAGTCGACCGAAGCTTCTCACTTCTATGTCGTCAGCCCCAAGGATATTGTGGTGTCGAAGCCACGCGACGAGAAGGACCATGTCGAGTGGCTGCTCGAGCGACAACGATTCCAAGAAGCGCTGGTCAAGATCGAGGCCATGGGTCGCACAGCAGCTCTGCAGAACGGCTTCGACGCGGAAGAGATTGGCAAGAAGTATCTCAACTGGCTCGTCGAGGAGGACCGATACTCGGAAGCTGCGAGAGTGGCGAGCAAGATCCTCGGAAGAAACGTGTCCGCATGGGAAGACTGGATCTTCCTCTTTGTCGAGAAGGGTAAGCTCGGGTTGGCGATCCCATTCATCCCGACATCGGATCCGACGCTCAGCGAGATGATCTACGACATGATCCTAGCGCACTTCCTGCAGCACGATCTGCACAAGCTTCTGGAGACGATCACGGAGTGGCCGCCCGAGATCTATTCGACGCCTGCGGTGGTGCTGGCGATCGAAGATCGGTTGAAGTCAGGCGATAGCAAGAAGGAAGCGGGGACGGAGAGGTTGCTGATGGAGTGTCTTGCCGAGCTCTACATTCGAAATCGACAACCGGGGAAAGCGCTGCAGTACTACCTTCGTTTACGTCGCGCCAACGTGTTTGATCTGATCCGCGAAAACAACCTCTTCACCGCCGTCCAGGACCAAGCTTTGCTGCTGATCGAGTTCGAAGAAGACCTGAAGGCTCGACGGTCGCAGCAGGCCTCGAAACACGGCGCGGCGATAGACCTGCTCGTCGATCACACGTACTCGATCCCGATCGGTCGAGTCATCGCTCAGCTCGAATCGCACCCTCGCTACCTGTACATGTATCTGGATGCGCTTTTCGACCGGGATCCGCAGCAAGTGACGCCGTTCTGCGACGTCCAGGTGAAGCTGTACGCCGAGTACGAGCCATCCCGGCTCATGCCATATCTGCGCGCCATGTCGAGCTTCTACAGCTTTGAAAAGGCGTATTCGGTGTGCGAGATGCACGACTATGTGCCCGAGATGGTCTTCCTCCTGGGCCGCGTGGGGGACAATAAGCGGGCGTTGTCGCTGATCATCGAGCGGCTGGGTGATGTGGAGAGGGCGATCGAGTTTGCAAAGGAGCAAAACGACGATGATCTGTGGGAGGATTTGTTGGGATATTCCGAGTCGAGGCCGGCGTTCATACGCGGGTTGCTGGAGAACGTGGGGGCGGAAATCGATCCGATCCGGTTGATTAGGAGGATCAAGAACGGCTTGGAGATTCCCGGGTTGAAGGCGGCGTTGATCAAAATTTTGTCGGACTTCTCGCTGCAGATCAGCCTGCTGGAAGGGTGCGAGGCGATTCTGAGCAGGGATACGAAGGAGCTAGCGGACGAGCTGCAGAGATCGCAGGTGTACGCGAGCTACGTGGATGACGAATCGGTATGCGCGAGCTGTGGCGGGGCGCTGTTCAGGGCGGCTAAGGGGGCGGATACGTACAGCGCGGTACGAGAGGGCAAAGTCGTAGTGTATCTGTGTGGTCATGTTCACCACTTGACGTGTTTGCTGCCGCAAGCGAACGTCCCGGTTGAAAAGGCGGCGGGAGGGGCGACAGAGGTGAAGTGTACGACGACGCAGGCGTTTGCGGGTGCGCAGAGTATTAGGCAGCGGTGGAGTAGGGTGGAGGAGGCGAAGGCGGAGGCGAAGATGGCGGCGGTGGTAGAGCTGGCAAAGTACGGTCCGTTGCAGCGCGCCCAGGATGCGGTGGGGCAGTTTCAGGCGAGGTTGAAGTACGAAGCGAGGCTGAGGTCGACGTTGGTCGGTAAGAAGGGGTGTCCGAGTTGTCGGAAGGATGGGCTGGTGGTGTAGCGCTGCGCGATTTCACTCGTAGTTTCGCTTTTGGGAAAGCATACCATTACGGAAGAAAGACTACTTTCTAAGAATGTGTGTTTTGAGAGGGGTGTGTGTGTGTCTCCATAGGGAATACTAAGGCCGGTCAACACCTCTAGCACTCGCCTCAGCAGCCGGTGTCATTCTCCCCTCCCACATTGCTCTCTCTCTTTCCCCGTCCCTCCCTTCACTAAAGCTCGGCTGGAAAAACCTGCACCTCGACTTGAAAGCATCCAAGCTTCTGGCTCGGATGATACTTTCCACCTTCAACTCGTTGTGGAGCTGCCTTGCTAGCGTTTCGCTGCTGTTCTCTGCTCTGCTCCACCTGCCTGCCTCCGCTTTTGTTGCTTTCGGTGTGTAGTCCGCATTGAGCAGCGAGTCTGGTGAATCCGGCGACGTAGATTTCGATGAAGGTGAGGATGAAGAGTCGATGACGCCGATACAGAACCGGACCGCGTCCTCTCTGCCGATCCAGACGTCTACGAGTTCCCTCCAGAACGCGGCGCAGGCTCCGGGTGCCGGGGTGGCGTAGGTGCTCGTTCCGAGATCTGAAGAGCTGGCCGAAGTCGTGTTCGCTCCGGAGAGTAATGAAGGTGAAGAAGATTGGCCGAGCGCACGGGAACGAGCAAAAGTACGGTTTAGACGTGTGGTGATGCCGTCGTCGAGCTGTCGGTACTGTCGGAGAAGATCTTTGAACTGGCCTATGGCAAGACAGGTTGAAGGGTGGAGGTTGGACACGGAGGGTGGGGTGAGGGGTTTGAGGATGGATGAGGAGCCGAGGGGCACGGATTCGTAGCGAAGGGCGGAGGGGGATGGTTCGGAAGAGGAGGAGGAGTCGGAGGAGGAGGAAGAGCTGGTGGTCGAGGACCGATTGAAGCGCGACATTGAGGGGGATACCCAGGTCGACATTGCGAGTTGGCTTCGATCGAACTGAGATCTTCTGTGCTAATTTTGAATTGAGCGTGTGGTGATGGCGATGAAGAAGGAACAAGGGGAAGAGAAGGAGGTGAAAAGGAAGACCGGAGACCCTTGGGTGTGGTAATCTTCTTTCCGCCGCTCAGTCAAAAAAACGTCCAAACGCAAGCGAGGTGGAGCCTGATTTCCGATTTCCGATCAACCTTCCTCGACCTCATCCTGCTTATAGCCCCATGCACTTTCTGCTCACAAAGCAAGCACACTTCACCGATACACAGCCAGTTCCAACCAGTCTACATGCTCAACCGTAGTATTGCAACACCTCCAATCTACACCTGAATGTACTTATACGGATTCAAGATCCCCTTTGGATCGAAGATCTGCTTGATCTTCTTCATATACTCGATACTCTCCGGCGTCTTTGAGTAACCGATCTTGGTAGCCTTCATCAATCCCAAGCCGTGCTCTGCACTGACACTTCCCTTGACCTTACTCGTCCATTCGTAGATGTACGGCTCGATGATGTTCTCAATCTTCTCATCGTACGATTTGGCCACAATGTTGATATGCAAGTTGCCATCCCCAATATGACCGTAACCGCAGACTGCACCGACATCCTTGCCTTCACCGTGGACGCCGTGTTCGTCGAATCGGTGACGCATGTCGAGGACGAGCTGATACATCTGATCGATGGGCATGGAGAGATCGTACTTGAACACTTTGCCCATCTTGCCGGCTGCTTCGGGGATGCTTTCGCGGAGAGCCCAGAGACCTTGCAGTTGGGTTTCGTCTTGAGCGAGCACGCCGTCTTGGATCATGCCTTCCTCCATGAGGTGTTCAAGGAGCACCTGAAGCTTCTCATCGTCGTGGTCCTTGTTGGAACCACTCGTCTCGATGAGAACGTAGAAGGGGTGACGTGCCTCGAATGGGTCGCGGACGTGAGCAGTAGCATGCTTTTGAACAACATCGAACGAAGTCTGGTCGAAGAACTCGAACGCCGAAAGGATCTCACCGCAGTGCTTCTTGACTTGACCAAACACGGTCTGCACGGCTTCGTACGAGTCGAGCGCAAAAACAGCCACGTTCATAGCGGAAGGTCGACGCGGAGTGACAATCGAAACGCCAGTGATGAGACCGATAGTGCCCTCAGAGCCGATGAAAAGCTGCTTGAGGTCGAAGCCGGTGTTGTCCTTGCGGAGTGTCGACAGGTTGTCCATGATAGTGCCGTCGGGAAGAACTACTTCGAGACCAAGGACGTTGCCGTGCAAGCTGCCGTAGCGCAAGAATCGCAGTCCACCAGCGTTGGTCGCCACGTTGCCTCCAATATGACACGATCCCTTGGCACCCAAATCGAGAGGCATCATGTACCCCTTCTCAGCAATGTGGTTATCGAGACTTTCGAGAATGCATCCTGCATCGCAAACCAGCGTGCCAGCGACCTCGTCAAACGAACGAATCTGGTTGAGACCACCAAGCTGAATGACGACCTCGTCAAAGACAGGCACGCCACCTCCTACAAGGCCCGTGTTACCACCCTGCGGCACAACAGCAATGTTCTTGTCATGGCAGTACTTCATAACCTCGGAAACTTCCTTTGTCGTCTTGGGCTTGAGCACGAGCTGAGACTTGCCGTGGTATTTGTTCATCCAGTCATTGTTGAACGTGTCGAGCTCGCTTGGATCGACGACTTGGTAGGAGGCGGAGGAACCGGATTCGGGAGCGATGGTGGTGAGGATCTGCGAGGGAGAGGAGAGGATCTTGGCGAAAGCCTCGACGTCGGCCGAGGTGATGTTGGCAAAGACGTCGGAGCGTGCGACTGTGGCCAGACCTCGACGTGGCAATGCTCGTAGCGAGTGTGGCGCAGAGATGGCGTGAGAAGCCCGACGAGGCGAATAAGTTGCGGAAGCAGAAACGGAGGTGCCGAAGGATCGTGGGAGCGCCGACTGCACAGGTCGAAGTGGCGATGCTTCTGCGGCGGGACGAAGCAACTTGGCGATGGTTCGCCCTGAGTTGCGGGCTCTTGGTGTGGCGCCGAGCATTGTGAAAAGATGACGACGTTGATGAGTGTGATGAGGTGTAGGAAGGATGGTGGAAAGTGAGAAGGGAACGTGAAGAGGCTGCAAGGTCGATATGACAGCCACCGTGCGTAGCCAAAGCTGCGAGCGACCATTTTGTCTGATTGAGCAAGATTAAATATTTTAAGGCACGGCTGCCAGTGTGCCCCGCCTTCGGAGTCATCTCCGTGTCTCTTTTTTCCAGCGCAAGAAGAACGGGAAAATGCCGACGGCGTCTCCTGCTCAAGGCTTTGCGTAAGTACGGTCAGGGTCCAAGATTCGAGCTGTTAAGCGTCACTTGGTCCTAGCTCGCGGCTCTCTCCGTCCGTCTGCTTCTGAGCGTACCGATTCGATGTCGGCCAGGCTTCCGACTTGACAGCGAGATGCACTCTAATTTGATACAGCGAGCTGTCACATGAGCGTCCGAAGCTTGGCGCAATCACAGTGAGCATTGTTCGGTGCAAGAGTAGCTTTCGGAAGTGCCTCATCAAGCTCGAAAATGTCTGGCTTCTGGCTTATCAGTGCGTTGCAACGTTGTGGTGATACGAGTCGGCTGCTCCGATCGTAAACTGAGTCGCTTCTCAGACAGTTCTTGACTTCTCTGATGGTGACGAGCCCAGCTCAACGCAGTTCTCAGGGATGACCCGCGACTTGCCACCCGGCTTGACAAAAGAATCGGATCCCACGCCTCACGATTCAAGGCCCCGTCGGCAACGTCGAGATCATTGCGACTGTCCACGCTACCTGTACCTTTGCCTCATCGGCATCCCCGCACATCTACATCGCCAAGCAGCATTTAGCCAAGAGCAAAGTCAGGGTCTCGTCTCTTTGACAAGTTTTTTCGCCCTGGTCGCAGAAACAAAGCTGTCTGCTGGGGCCTGTATTTGTGATTTCTGGCTGAGCTTGTTTGGAGAGTGGAGTCCAGAATTCGATAAAAATTCTCAAAATTCGAGTTTTTCTCGACACGTCTGGTGGTGGTGTGTCTGCGCAATCTACTCGACGTGCAGGCGGCAGCTGCTTGCAACTCCACCAACAGTCGACATCCAGGGTCAAACGACCACCTCCATCATCCGGGTTTCTTCTCGCCACCTCGCTCACCATCCAGCATATACCTCTATCGATTGCTAGTCTATCTCTTCATCATCAGCACCACCTCAGCATTGGCTAGCCTGCATCGACATAGTCTCGTCTCTTGCATCCATCATCCCGCTGCATCGCTTCCGCATAACTTCGCTTCCGCACCCCCGCTCGTTCACCTCGACGGCTGCTCATAGACGTATCGAGCTACACCCGCACAGACGCAAATTGGCTTAACCTTCTCAGAGCTTTCCATACCCGCTCAGCAAGCATCCACCTTTCCCACAGTTGTCGCCGCGCTCGCATCCGACCATCCGCTACGCGTCTCCACCCGACCCACACCTCCGCTAAACTCACTCCCATCACTTCCGCACTCCCTACCCCCGTCGCTACATCGCTAGCCGCACCAACACACAAGCGAGGTGGTCTTGGGCCCATCACGCGCCTCCCCTCCGCCTCCGCCAACCATGGGTAGCGATCTCGACCTGCAGATCGAGCAGCTGAAAAAATGCCAACCGCTCTCTGAAACCCAAGTCAAGGAGCTCTGCCTCAAGGCGCGCGAGATCCTCATCGAAGAGGGCAACGTCCAGCACGTCGATGCTCCCGTCACGATATGCGGAGACATCCACGGACAGTTTTTCGACCTGATGGAGCTGTTCAAGCACGGCGGCATGTGTCCCGAGACCAACTACCTGTTCATGGGCGACTTTGTGGATCGTGGATTCTACTCGGTCGAGACGTTTCTGCTGCTGCTGGCGTTGAAGGTGAGGTATCCGGATCGCATAACGTTGATACGTGGGAATCACGAGTCGAGGCAGATCACGCAGGTGTACGGGTTTTACGACGAGTGCGTGAGGAAGTATGGCAGTGTGAATGTTTGGAGGTACTGTTGTGAAGTTTTCGACTTTTTGGCGCTGGGAGCGGTGGTCGACGGCCGAGTGTTCTGCGTCCACGGCGGGCTTTCGCCGAGCATCAACACGCTAGACCAGATCCGGAGCATCGATCGCAAGCAAGAGGTACCGCACGACGGAGCCATGTGCGACCTCCTCTGGTCCGATCCGGACGATATCTCGGGTTGGGGGATGAGCCCGCGTGGAGCAGGATATCTCTTCGGCGGCGACGTTGTGCAGCAGTTCGCGCATACCAACGATCTCGATCTGATCGCGAGAGCGCATCAGCTGGTGCTCGAGGGCTACAAGCTGATGTTCGACCAGACGATCGTGACGGTCTGGAGCGCGCCGAACTACTGCTACAGGTGCGGGAACGTGGCGAGCATACTGAAGCTGGACGACGCGCTCAATCAAAAGTACGAGACGTTTGATGCGGCAGCGCAGGAGGCGCATGGCGTGCCCGCCAAGAGGCCGGCTCCGGAGTACTTCTTGTAAAGTAGCGGCGGAGAAGGGAAGAAGGTGTAAGAAAAAATGTACTTGTAAGGTTTGCTTTTCCGCTGTTGTATCAATCTGTGATCGCTTTTGCATCATTGTTCGACGATTGGGTGAAAGGTTCGTTGTTGTGGTTCGTGAGACGATCCCGATGCGATTGAGAGCTGGGAGGCCTGCGGAGGTACCTCCAACATGCAACAATTGACACAAGCAAGGCGGGTAGACTTTCGAATGTGTACGCAATCAACGAGCGGCAAAAAAAGGAGAGTAATCTACAAAAGAGCGTCAGGGCCCATCAAAAAGGCCTCTGAGCTGGGTCAACTCAGTACCCAGCAGCACCAGGCGCCCTCTCCCCCTCCCTCCTCAACTTCAGATACACCTCCTTCATCCTGGTCAAATCCGTGCTTCCCGGCCCCGCTCTAGCGATCGTCTTGGACTGACTGTTCTTCAGCTCGACCAGCTTGGTTACACGATCCCACGTCGTGCCTTCTGCCAACTCTCTCGTCCGTTCCTCCTGGAACTTCGCCTCGCTTTCCTTGTTCGCTGCGATGTTTTTCTCCTTCTTAGCGTTGTATTCGGCGTAGAAGTTGTCGATGTCTTGTTCGGCTTTCGAGATCGCCTCTGCTTTCTTGCGTTCTGCTTCGGCGTCGCGCTTGGCGATGGCGTCCTTTTGGGTTTCGCGCCAGACACGGACGGCTTCGGGTTCTTCGGTGGGCTCTTCGTACGTGGTGGTTGGGATGGCGCGAGAGGAGGCGGCGGCGGCGGTGGGGGCAGAGACCGGGGCGCTCATCAGGTCGTCCTGCGAGTGCAAAAAGAGGGGAGGTGTCAGTTCAGTGTTCACCCATGCTCGAGATTGGGCCCATGATAGACTGTGGTCGAGAACCAAACTTACAGCATCATCGTGATAACCGCTGCCATTAGTGTTTCCCGACGGGCCGTCGTCCAACTCTGGGAAATTTTGCTCAAACTTTCCAACCTCGTCATCCGCAGCAGCCGCCCTGGCAGAGACCGGTTCAGGCTTGTCATCGATATCATCAAATCCAAAACCCGTCGATCCACCGGCCGTAGCAGCGGGAGTTGGGGCCGAGAACCCATCCTCGTCTAGCGCAGGAAAAGCAGAAGCGGAGCGTTCAAAGTCATCCGCAGATCCACCCGGAGCAGCTGCCGAGTTGGAGGATCCAAACAGATCAGCGTCGCCAGAGAGCACACCGGCAGCTTCCCGCTCGCGAGCGAGGAAGTCGGCCGTAGGATCGGACGGTTTCGATTCCCCAAAGTCGAATGCCATTGTGAAGAGAATGTGACTGTTGTTGATGTTTTTTTCGTCGATATGAAATCAAGCTTCGTCCTGTGTGGATGATCGGTGGAGATGCAAAACGCGGTAGTATGCAGTCAAGATGAAGGCGAAGAAAAGGATGCCGATGATGGATGTCGGAAACGACAAAGTGTTTGTTGGTTGCGCTGACCTTCTCGACTCGTGGCAGATGCAGCCCTCAGGCGCTGAGACGAGCGTGTGTGTCTGTGCGCGTCGATTTCGCCCTCGGCGTGCTTCGGTGTGTGTGCTGGAATTTCGCTGCACAGCACACAGCACAGCTTCAGCGTTCGTGATCGATTTTTCGGCGCAATTTACGATGTTAGCGCAGCCATCGCTGCACACTTGCGAAAAATTTCCACTTCTCGACGGCTGCATCCACGATCGAGGACAAGACGATCTTCTCAACGCTTCAAGGCTCACGATGAATGCTGTTTCTGCTGCTCACCACTCAGACCCATATGCCCCGGGACGCACACAACCGAGAGACACCCAGTGCGACATTCTTTGGAGACATGTGCATTGATTGAGAATGCGAAAGAGGGCCATCACCTCGAAAAGAGTGTGACTGGTAAATACATGATAAGAGGATGTGGAAGAGATTTGGTGGTTGCGAGAAAATATGCATGTGTGGGGTGATGGTGGTGTACAACAGGTCTTCGAACTGCAGGCTCTCGCCCTCCTGCGGTACGAGACCCTCGAGCGTTTTTTTTTTTTGGTTGGGGGAGAGAGGGGAACGTTACGATAGTCGGATCAAGGGTCAAAGAGTCGACCCTCAGCTCGTCTACAGATGCTGGTGTTGCATTTAGAAACGACCGAACTGCTTAGCCGCCTTTTCAGCCGACTTGTTCTTAGCGACCTTGAGCACGTTGAAACGAACCGTCTTGGAGAGGGGACGGCACTGGCCAACGGTGACGGTGTCGCCGACCTGGACACGGAAGGCGGGCGAGACGTGGGCGGCGACGTTCTTGTGACGCTTCTCGTAACGCGAGTACTTGGGCACAAAGTGGAGGTACTCTCGGCGGATGATGATGGTGCGGGTCATCTTGGTGGAGACGACCTTGCCGGTCAAGATACGGCCACGGATGGAGACGAGACCAGTCCAGGGGCACTTCTTGTCTGTTGGAGGCCGAAGCAGAAGATGGAGGGAGAATGTGAAAGAGGGTCAGTGAGTCGGTTCAACGGCGGGAAAGTTGTTGGTGCAAGACTGCCAGAATGTCGAAGCGATCAAAGCGTGTCGGCGGCGATCCAAGATTCCGACGAGGCGGCGCATAGCAAATGGTGAAAGCAGCAGCAAAGGGCTTTTGGCGGAATGGCATGATGTCGGGTGATGCAGTGTTGACGTGATGGCAGAGTGGCCAAATGGCATGAGTGTTGCCTTGTCGGTACGTGCAGTGTAGTAGCATGGGTCGTATGATCAACCTTCCTCGGTAGTTCTCAACATCGTAGTACCAAGAATGGGCTGAGGTTGAGATGCCGTTGTAATGTCGAGGGGGTCATGACATTGACACTCTCTTTCGCCGATTTAAACAACCTGATGCTTCCCTGCCAGTGTATACATCCTGCAAACAACATCGAACTAGACCAAGGTACGATCGAAGGTTCCTGCTTCTGTCCATCTCGACGAAGACAGTTGACGTTCTCCATCATGATGCTGCTCTGCTATGTTTGCAGATGGCCTCGACCAACAGCCGAGTCCAGACTGATTGTTGACCTTCGATATGATGCACCTCACATTGGGCCCATCGATGCTAAACTTTCCACCTTTTTGCTGATGTAGTGCTGCCCTGTGGTCCCTGCCTGGTGCGCATTCATTCGTGTTGATGACGGTGCTACTGCGATGATTTATCTGCTGCTGATTGATGCGAGCGAATGGTACTGCTAATGCTGTTGCTGATCTGTCGATGCTGTCTTTGCTATGCTGCTCTCGTCTGAACCTGGATATGCTTCCCATCGTCGATTGCTGCGAAAGGCTGAAAGTCTTCGCTGATTGTCGTCGAATTGCTTACCAATGTAGGTACCGTCAATGGCGGCACGGGGGGTCTTGAAGCCAAGACCGACATCCTTGTACCATCGGCGGTCGCGGGTGGTCTTGCGAGCAGCCTTGGAGTTCTGGAAGATGGGCTGCTTCTGGAAAGCCTTTTCGGTCTGGACACCGAGCTCGACGTTAGACATGTTGGGCGAATATACGGTGAAGAAAGGGGTGGGTGACGGTCTTGAGGAAACACGATGGTGGTGACGACGAGCTTGACGTTGAGCAACTCAAGGGACCACACTTGGTTGGCGGTGAGAATCGACACACAGCTGAGCGCAGTCTCTGGCTCCTCCAACGCAATTCGAGGTTTCGAGGTTTTCTGAGAATTCACCAAAAGAGCGGCAGCAGCTCCTGTCTCGTCTGCTTCTTCCCGCTGCTCGCAGTCACGCAGATACAGACGCTGCTGCCTGTTCGAGGATCAGTATCACGAGTGGCTGCCAGCTGCTGCCTCGAATCTCGCCTTCAGAATCAACAGGCAGAGATGAGACTGCTCTCCCGCCCTCTGATTTGGAAATGTTGAATTGAAAGAATTCAGAATTTCGGCTCATTTGAATTTCCCAGTCGAGGACTACAATCGAATTTTACAGTATTAGCCTCTAGTCACGTGCGCATCCCTTGCTTCAGCGGCCGACTCAGTCTGAGCCAGACTCTCTCAAAGTTGTTCAGGCCAGCGAAGAAAGCGGCAGACAGCATCGGGTACAGCTCTGTTACAGCTCTGTTCTCATGGCTGCGTAATGAGCGGAAGGAACACATCCAAGAACGCCCGATCTAAGAACGAAGGCCAGAGTCAAGAATTCTTGTGGCCTGCTGCAGGTCGTTGGTCAGATTGGAGCCCGTTTTGTGTGATGAACGCAAGACGTCGCCGCCATCAAGCTTCTTGTACACCATCAACCACCTTTTTTACTCTCCGTATTCCCATTCTTCACCACACGTGCTGAGTAGGAATCGCCTATTTCACCTTTCTTTAGCGATCCTTTCGAAGAAGCCAACCCTTTCTTTTAGCAACAATGTCCGACGTTGAGGAGGTCCCCCAGCAGGTCGAGGAGGTCGAGGTCGCCGAGGCCGCTCCCGCCAAGGGCGCCATGTCCATCGAGGATGCTCTCCAGGAGGTTCTCAAGAAGGCTCTCATCCACGACGGTCTCGCCCGTGGTCTGCGTGAGTGCGCCAAGGCCCTCGACCGTCGTCAGGCCCACCTTTGCGTTCTCGTCGAGACCTGCAACGAGCCCGAGTACCTCAAGCTCATCGAGGCTCTCTGCAACGAGCACAAGATCGACTTGCTCAAGGTGTCCGACCCCAAGACCCTCGGTACCTGGGCCGGTCTCTGCAAGATCGACCGTGAGGGTAACCCCCGTAAGGTCGTCGGCTGCTCTTGCGTCGTCGTCAAGGACTACGGTGAGGAGTCCGAGGGTCTCAACGTTCTCCTCGAGTACTTCAAGAGCCGTTAAAGCGTTCAGGTCGCTCGTCGTTCGCGGCGATGGTCTACGCATCTCAGGCTGAAGGTTAGTATTTTCATCATTAATCCGAAATGCAGTGGCCATGGACATGTGGGAAGAAGGAAGTCGATTGCAACGAGTCTAGAGAGAACCGCAGCAGAGGAGGAAGATGTTTGACAGACGACGGCAAGGATGGAAGACGGACCAGGCTGCATCTGCTCTTTTCGCTCATTCAATGATGAACCACAGGACTCCCTCAACGGATGGTGCCCTTCCATTTTGCGGTCGGGTACAGAGAAGAAAACACCCTATCCGGAATCATTATACTCGTCTGACATTCGAGCGCCAGAGCATTGGTATTCAGATTGGGGTTGGGTGGAGGACAGTTGCTGGTCAAAGCATTTCGGATCTCTGTCTGCGCCATCGTTGTGGAGTATTTGACTGACAACCTCCTCGCCCTTCCCTGCCTTGCTACTGCTAAACAGTCTCTCGTTGAACCCGTTGTGACTTTTCACTCCTCTAATCCAAAATAGGCCCTTTCTTTTGGCCGCAAAACCCCCCATCATACTTTGCCTGCTTGTTTTCCGATTGTGTTGGTGATCACCTTTTGAGACAGTCTTATTAGCGCACCTCATAAGTGAGCCAATTATAGTAGAGATGGGTATACATTGTGCAAGAGCTGGATACAAGTACAGATGCAGTGAGAGTCAGGAGCCGGCAGTACATCAGCGTCGACAGACTTTCGAGTGCGATTGAGTCAACGTCGCGAATGGCCGAAACGATCCGAGGGTCTGTCGCGGCCGTTTGGTCTACCTTGCTTGGGTGCCATCGACAAAGTGGGATCTGGCTTGATGACGCAGTCGAGCAGATCTCCGTCGGATAGGTCAACGTCGGCAAGGGTGATGGTAGCTGCGCTTTCGTCGATCTCATCCTGCAAGAGATCCCAGCCGAGCAGCTTTGATGCCGGTTCCGCGTCGTGCTTTGGTTCGGGCCTAGAATCTGCTCCGTCGATATCCATTTGATCGGATTCGGTGGCGTCAAGGTCAGACAGTAGGTCTGAGACGCTGTTCAGCGGTACACGAGTGACACCAACGCCAATGGGTCTAGCCTCGAAATCGCGCAGTCGGTCATTCCAGGAAATGCGTCGGAAAGCATGCAGGGCGAGGGGCGTCGATATGGTCGGATCGGCGTCGTATAGCAGCTGTGCCACCTCTCTTAGAGTGTTGGTTTTCCTGCAGCCCAGAAGTATGGCAAATTTCAATGCATGTCAGCTGCCAGAACCCTGACCTTAGCATGCGAGAGATGGGTTCGTTCTTACCAGACGTAGAGCTTAAACTCGTCCCGAGCAGCTCGCGCATCGGCGTGGAAGTGATCGAGAGGTCGAAATGGCGCCGGCTTGACATAGACCCTCAATAAGAACGGAGTGACCTGCGTCATGGATTTGGTATACGCGATGAGAGGGATTGGATTTAGCGTGAGCATGATGATGGATGATGGTAGCTGGCTCCGATAATACCTACG
The DNA here is from genome assembly GCA_001748505.1 of Sporisorium iseilematis-ciliati. Lineage (NCBI taxonomy): Eukaryota > Fungi > Basidiomycota > Ustilaginomycetes > Ustilaginales > Ustilaginaceae > Sporisorium > Sporisorium iseilematis-ciliati. The sequence continues at coordinate 17,447 of MJEU01000142.1, read as the reverse complement.
ACATCTCCCGGAGACGGAGGCCTTGCGGCCATGCTGGTCTTGTCAGCTTCTGCTTGCTGTGGCGCAGCCAGATATGTGATGTGATGGTGGTCAGCTAGCATGTGACTGTGACTGTGATTGTATGTATGCAGTCAGCGTTGAACGGACGCAAAGCTGTGGAAAGTGGAGGAATTTGAGTCAAAAGCCGCACGCGAACAAAGTCACAAGTTTGACCCAAATCTGCGTCTCTTTGCGAAAGAAAGACGCGTGATGAGTGTTGTTCTTTTGGCCAAGTTGCAAATTTGACAGTATTGATTGAGACTTATTCAGACTTCCCAACTGCGGAGTCTGCTAGCAATCAAATTTTCATTGATCAACGATTTGTTGGACCCTCTTCTGGCGGTGTGTGATATACGCGAAGGAAGAGCAAAACCAAGCTGTGGTTCGCATTCGCAAGCAACGCCAACCCAACACTCTTTCTTCATCCTCTCGGTTCCAACTGCATCAAGACTGAGCAGCAGGCACTTCAAGGCACACCTCCAACCAGTTCATCATTCACGACCGAAAGCCGCCCACCACTCTGCAGCAAGGCATCACACAACTCGCTGCTCTCAGCCTTCCAAGGAAGTCTTGCTCGACTCACAAGCAAAGGTCTGTCGCGGCCTGCTCTTGTCCCGGTCAAAAGTCCTATATCACCTGCTCGTCAGCTGCACTGCACCTCCCGCACAGAGACAGAGACGGACACTACAGGGCGGTGATGCTGCACTCGCCGCAGTGGCGCAATCAAGCTTAGGCGAGGAATCCAGCTGCTCTTTCGCGAATCAGCTCTGCAGTGCATACATTCGAGCTCGGCGCTGCAACAAGAGCACTCCTCAGCACCCGGCGCCTGCCCCATTCTGACGTCGGTCAGATCACCTTGTTTCCCGCCATGACAGACCCTCATCAGATTGTCTCTGTCCCGACAGAGCCTCAGCAAGAGCCACGAGTCACGCATACATCTCAGCCCGAACAACTGCAGACTGAGACGCCGGCTCCCGTCTCACAACCACCGTCGCCGTCACATTCGATATCCACTCCACAACAACCAACACATCAACCAGCACACATCCAGCAGCATACTGAGACAATACCCTCACACACCTCAACAGACAACACCACTGAACAGCCTTCGGCAACAGCAGAGATGATGCAAACCTTTCTTCAACCTGAGAGAGCACCTCTCAGACCATTTCAACCACCCGCATACATCGAGCCTACATCCGCGCATCATGCACCGCAACAGCACAGGGGGTCACACCAGCGTCTGAAAGAACAACTCACCCCTCAGCATGCCCAACGAGTCGATGCAGCAGCAAGCAACGAAGTCGAGGTCGCAGAGACCACAGACGAAGCAGACGAACTCACAGAGGGGACAACCGACCCGCCCGTCAACACATCGAGCGAAGATGCAAAGCATGCCGAGCTCGTCAAGCTTCAAGAAGAGATCGAAGACCTCGAAAATGCCATCGAAGGTCTCAGCGACTACTACCAGATTGTCGACCGTCTCGGCGAAGGCACCTTCTCGTCTGTCTACAAGGCCATCGATCTGCAGCATTTCGCATTCGAAAACAACGACTGGGTCTCGCGCGGCCCCCTCGATCCGCTACGCAAAGGCGTCTGTCATGTCGCGCTCAAGAAGATCTACGTCACTTCGAGTCCACAGCGTATCTTTAACGAGCTGTCCATCATGGAAGACCTGCGTTCTGCTGATTACGTATCGTACCTCATCACCGCTTTTCGTTCTGAGGACCAGATCGTCGCCGTCATGCCCTACAGCCGCCACCGCGACTTTCGCGATTACTACAAGGAGATGCCGCTCGGTGACTTCAAGTACTACTTCCGATGTCTCTTTTCGGCACTGCAGAGTGTGCACGAGGCAGGCATCATGCATCGCGACATCAAGCCCGCCAATTTCTTGTATGACCCTTCTACGGGTCATGGAACCCTTTGCGACTTTGGATTGGCCGAACGCTTCGAGGCGACCGAATGGCGAGGCAAGTGTCACCACACGTGTCCGACACCGCAGCATCCGCATGGCACCAAAGAGATCAATCGGGCCGTCGACTCGATCTGGTTTGAACCGGGCAAGCCTCTGTCTGGTCAACCTCCGCCTTCGGAGAGCGCGGCATCGACAGCTAGCGGTGTTCTCAATGGATCCACATCAGCTTCAGCGATTGCTGCAGGCGCAGCTGCGAATGCCGATGCTCTAGCCGTCTCCTCCAAATCTGGAGTAATGGACCCACCTCCCGAGCGAGTCGGCTACCTCATCTACGACGCACGTCAAGGTGTGCGTGCCAATCGTGCCGGTACAAGAGGCTTCCGAGCGCCCGAGGTGCTTTTCAAGTGTCAAGACCAGACGGTCGCCATTGACATCTGGTCTGCTGGCGTCATTCTGCTTACGCTTCTCATCCGACGCTTCCCCGTCTTCAACTCGAACGACGACGTCGAAGCGCTGCTTGAGATCGCTGTGATATTCGGCAAGGCGCGCATGGAGACGTGTGCTATGCTTCACAACCGCACGTTCCACTGCAACATCCCCACCGTTGGCCATTCCGGTAGTCTGACCGAGTTCATTAACAGGTTGAACCCGGATCTTGTGGATCCGGGTAACCATCCTGATCCGGAGCAGTACCAACGAGATGTAGCGGATGCGTTGGACATGGTCAAGTCGTGTCTGCATGTGGATTGTACACGACGTAAGACGGCGAAGGAGTTGCTGGAGCATCCGTTTTTGCGTGTAGAGGAGGAGCCGATGGAGGAGCAGCAGTTTGAGGGGTATATGGAACAGCAGGATTTCGCGGATTACTATCAGGAGGAAGGGGTGGTGGGCGAGATGTATGAGGAGGATGAGTTGGAGGAGGGTAGGGACGAGGAGGTGGTTCAGTTGCAGAGTAGGAGGGAGGTGGAGGAGGGGATGGGGTCGAGGGAGCTGCAGCAACAGCAGCGGTATGGGTCGCACGAGCGTCAGCAATTGGGACATGGTCAGACGGCGGGTGTGCAGCAGATGTAGTCTCTTCTTTGGCTGATGGATTGGATAGCATGGTTGTGGTTCGGCATTGGCAGTGTTGTTAGCATCGCATTCACGTTCATGGGCAAGCCATTCGAATCGAGATTTTCTCATGGCACGCAACGGTGTACGTTTGAAAGGAGTTGATCACGCGAGTGACATTTTTGAGAGGGAGAAGCAATATACACGAGATCCGACGAGTGACGAGTGCTCACTTCTAAGCGTCCTCCTGGTCATCCTCCTCCTCAACGCCCTCGTCACCCTCCTCGCCAAAGTTGGCCGGCACCCTGTACATCCTGATGGTCTGCTTGTTCGGATCCTTCAACAGCACGTATTTGCCCTCCTCGGCCTTCCTAGCCAAATCGGCGATGGTGCGAACGATACCCCATCCGTTGGTCAGGTTGACGGCCATCTGACCGGCCAGCTCTCGGGGCTTCAACCAAGACGTGCCCAAGATCGTGTGACGCGAAGCGTCCTTCGGGTTGGCACGGCTGATGTATCCCAACTTCATCGAATCCGCACCGGCGAGCAGCGACTGGACAGCGAAGCGGGCGAGCTTGAACGAGTTGTTCTTCATCTCGGTCGCGACGACGGCGCCACGCTGCGAGTCGAGTTTCGAACGCCAGTCGGGGGCACCGCCTGCCCCCTGAGCGCGCGAATCGAACTCGTTGAGCGACTTGATGGTGATCAGCTGCTTCTCCTTGGATGCGCCCACGGTGTAAGCGTCGACTTCGGTACGCACGACGAGCTCGACGGGATCGGATTCTTCCGACGACAGGTTGAACTTGCGGTATCGGTAGGCGCACGATGCCAGCGGGTCGGTCTCGTCGGGCGAGTAGAAGGGGTTCTCGTGCTCGAGCTTGTAGGTGTTTTTCTCGTTGACGATCTGGAAGGCGAAGTTCTGGTTGACGTAAGTAGCTTCCAGACTGAGTGCCGAGGGGGTGTTGAGAGCGTTGGCTTTGGCAGCGGCGTCGTTCTCCTTGCCCTCGGGAGCCTCGCTGGGTGGGTCGGCGGCGTTCTCGTTGACCGTCAAGTAGTCAAAGGGACCGCCGTCGCGCTTGTCGAAGAACACCTTACCATCGGCAGTCTTGGTGATGATAATGTCCCACGAGTAGACGGATCGTGTGGCACACATGAGCAGCGCGAGGATCGAGTCGGTCATGAAGATCTTGGCGTCTTGCTTGGACGAGATCTCCTGGATCACAGGGTCCTCCGAGGTGGTGGGGTTGTAACGAATGCGGTCGATCGACGAGAGGGCCTGAGACGTCTTGACGGTGACACGGTCGTACGATCGGTCGTACTCGAAGAGCGCACCGTAAGAAGAAATGTCTTGGGCTTCCTCGACGTCGAGGCGGAGTTTTCCGAGACGAGCGAAATCGATCTCCTCGACCTGTTCCCAGTCCTGTCCGACGGTAACGGAAGCTTCGCGGATACGCTGAGGCTTGTCCCACTCCTTCCAACCGAAACGTCCACCGCCACGACGAGCAGCAGCACCACCACGACCGCCACGAGCACCTCGCGTAGCTCCGGCACCAAACTTGCTACCACCCCTACCACCAGCCGCTCCCGCGCCACCACGTCCACCGCGTCCACCACGCTGACTCATTTGACCCAGCCCACCACGTCGAGAAGCAGCAGTACGCGTGTTGTCCACCACCGAGAAAGAAGCTTCATCGTCACCGTGGAAGTAAGCGAAAGCGGAGGAAGCAGCAGAAGTACCGAAGTTCTGCTGGACATCGCGCGCACGACCCTGTCGACCACCACGGGCGTTGGCTGCGTCGTTGGAGGCTCCGGAGGCGTTGTTCCAGTCGGCGATGCGGCCCACCTTGTCGTTTTTAGCATAGGGAGCAAAAGGGATGTCCTTGAGCTCGGAAGGGAGAGCGTTGGAGCCCGAAGCGGGACCCCAGAGGTCGTTGTCGGGTTGAAGTTGGGGCAGTTGGAAGCTCGCCATCTTTTTGTCGTTCTTCCAAAAGGGTAGATGATGAAGGTTGAAGGGATTGGAGAAGATGCTGTTCTCTCCCGATGGAAATGCTGCGTGTCTGTGTCTGTGTGTCTGTCTGGCTGCTTGCCTTTGTGCTTCTGCGCGGCGTGGATTTCGGTTTGACTTCTCGAGAAGAAACGCAGTCTGGCTCAGCTCTGGCTCTCTCTCTCTCTCCCTTTCTGCACGCAAGTTTTTTCTTCTCGTTCAGCAGACGCCTCGAAGCGCTTTTTTTCTCCTCGAGATTGTTAGAGCTGTCCGCAGAGAGTTGCCACGTGATGGCATCACGCAGCGCTGCCTGCGCTCGCGGTGTCGATTTTCGAAATTGTTAGAGTGTGCATCCACAGTGGCGAAAAAACCGCGCGTGGCTGAGTCGTTGGCTGCACGTCATAGAGGTTGCAGATCAACACACTGCTCAAGTGCCTCGGCGCTCTTTGATCCCAACTTTTTTATCTCTCACGCTCCACAACCAAACGGACAAAAAAAGCAGGTCGAGGGTCCAACCAGCCAATTTGCTACTTTGCGGAATGCGAGTAGCGGGTTGAACCTATCCGCACCACCACCACCATCTCCTCGGTCGCCACTCTTGCCACTTGGTCGCACCACGACGTAGCTCCTACAGCTGGCATCACCTATACCCCGTCAAACAGTCGCAGCTGCTATCGAGACCAACACTGTGCCACCATGTTTATGCTCAAAAGCTTGTTCGGCAAAATCTGGGGCGACTCCAACAATCAGGAGTTGATCCAGATTCCCGCAGGCTCGCTATACCTCGTTCGCCCCAACGGCCCACAAGGCTCGCGCGAGTGTATCTACGAGGATGCGGTCCTTGCCATCCGCAGGACCACTACCGACTACCATTATCAGCTCGTTGTTACCAAGGCGTTCCAGGACTCGCAGCCGGAACTCGCCGATCAGGAGGACGACGATTTGGAAGACGAACGCGCGTTCTTGATCGACCAGGCGCTCGAGTTCCGCCTTTCGACCCGCGGTAAGGAGCGCACCATCGTGTGGAGGGACTTTGACGGCGACGACGAGGATCTGCTCGAGTTTGTCATTGACAACAAGCAGGTCAACGAGGTGACTACGACTATTTTCGAGATCACGTATCTGCAGTGCGTCTACGAGCACGCTTTCCGCACCAGCCATGAACGCGCTACGGAGGAGGATCTCGATCGTCTACGATACAAGGACGAGGCTGATCAGCGTCTCAAGAGCGAAAATAAGAAGCAACTCGACAGGAAGCTCGAGGACGCGGGAGTTGGCTCTAAAGCTATTACGACCTCCGCGCCTGCAGCTGCTGCTCCAGTAGCAAAGGCAGAGGACGAGGTAAAACCTGCTCCGGCGATACCAGCAACGGTTGCCCCAGTCGCCGATACTGCCGGTCCTCAGATCGACGACAAATCCACCATCTTCTCCGCGATTGCCGATCTCTACCTCTACGATCTCAAGTCGCAATACTTCCTCGTCCAAGAGCGCAAAGTCGATGTCAAGGTTCTCGAAGCAGGTCGTTACCTCTACTGGTTGTCCATCAGCGGCGCGGACAAGGTTTGGCTGGCTCAGAAGGTGGAAAGCGATATGAACATGAACTTCTCACCGGAACAGACCTCGGCAGTCTGGAACTACTTTACCGACGACCGACAGTGCTTCTCGTGGCTGCTTCGATTCGAAGACAAGGAAGCGTACAATCATTTCCAGAAAGGTTTCTCTCGCGTCATTTACGAAACACAAAACGAGGAGCCCTGGGCGAAGGCCAAGAGCGACGACCGTGCGTACGCAGAGACCGCTTACGAGCAAGGAGAGCCCATGGATGTGGATGATATCAGCGAGAGCGAGGACGGCAACGAATCGGTTCGCACGGCGAGGGAAGAGGAAGAGGATGATGACGAGGAGGAGGTTGCCGCCGAGCTTCAGAGTGGGCGAGCTGGCTCGGAAGAGTCGTCTTGGCCTGAGGAGTCGACTTCGCTCTTGGCGGGTCAGCAGGATGTCAACTCGTTGCTCGCTGTAGGTTACAAGTTTGACCGTTCGTTTGTCGTACGAGGTGACAAGATCGGTGTCTTCCGTCACACGGAAGATAACAAGCTCGAGCACGATACGACCATCAACAACGTCGGCACACCCAGCGGCAAGGGTTTCAGACCGCTCAAGATGATGTTGCATAATCAGGACGCTCAGATGGTCTTGATGGATCCTTCTAACAAGAATGCGATCTTCAACATGGATCTAGAGTACGGCAAGATTGTTGATGAGTGGAAGGTGCATGAGGATGTTCAGGTCAACAATGTCGTTCCCAACTCGAAGTATGCGCAGATGACGGCGGAGAAGACTATGATCGGTCACAGCCACAATGGTGTCTACCGCATCGACCCTCGTCTTTCGGGCAACAAGCTGGTCGATTCCGAGTTCAAGCAGTATGCATCCAAGAATGATTTCTCTGTGGCGGCAACCGACAACAAGGGCCGTCTCGCGGTGGCATCGAACAAAGGTGACATTCGACTTTTCGATTCGATTGGAAAGAATGCCAAGACCGCTCTGCCAGCGCTCGGTGATCCCATCCTCGGCATCGACGTCTCTGCGGATGGACGTTACATCATCGCGACTTGCAAGACCTACCTGTTGCTCATTGATACCCTCATTGGTTCCGGTCGCTATGCAGGCCAGCTCGGATTCGACCGCTCCTTCCCCGCCGACGCCAAGCCTCTGCCCAAGCGTCTCACGCTCAAGCCCTCGCACGTCGCCTACATGGGCTCGGCCATCTCGTTCACACCCGCGCGTTTCAACACGGGCTCGGATCAGGAGACTTCGATCGTCACCAGTACGGGCCCTTACGTCGTCAGCTGGTCGTTTAAGGATGTCAAGCAGGACAAGTTGAGCTCGTACGTGCTCAAGAGGTACGGTGGTGAGGTTATCTCGGACGAGCATGCGTACGGGTCGGACCAGGCGATCGTGGTCGCATTCGAACACGACGTCCAGATGGCAAAGAGGAGTCAGTTGTTGAAACCTACACGTAAGTCGTTGGCTCCGAGCGGGTTTGGTCGCTGATTTGGGCCGGCTCTTGTTTCGATACGCTCTTTCTTTCCCAACTCTATTTGTAATCCCCCGCCCATCGATGGTTCTCTGTAATGTAATGTAGCTGCACCGCTGAACGATACCATTCACTTGACAACGGCCGACCGGGTGGGACTCGATCACGTCGACCTTACTTTTGCAGGTCGAGCAAGCAGAACCGGCCTTTGGAGAGCGGCCCTGTCATGCGAGTTGGCTGTAGACCTCGATCTCTCCTTCTGATTTGGTTGAAGCGAAACACGCGAACTCTGAGCTAACCATGAATTTCTGAGCCATGTTTTCTCGGTGCCTTTTTTTGTGCATAGGATTTGTTGACGATCTCAACCAGCTTGGGTATCGCAGTATTCTCGGAAAACGGAAGTTGCGCGACTGACGAAAGTTGTCGACCGCGACAGTGGTGAGCCTCCCTTTTGTCAACCATCCTTCCATCCGGTTTCGGGCACGGCATTGCACCGTACGACGCTTTCTCCGCACCCCAGCACTCGTACAACACCAGCATCGCACCCACACGCTGAAGCGGTCGACATTTTCCCACCATGGCGCGAAATCAGGAAAAAGCACAGTCGATGCTGTACCGGTTCCGCGAGGCGCAAGCTGCCTCGCTCGGTCTCTCGTCGTCCTCCTCATCCTCCACCTTGCGGCGGCCACGACTCGCCTCGTCCGTCAGCTCGCTCAAGGAGGCCGAACGATGGCGAAGTGACGTTATCCGCGAGATCTCGCGCAAGGTGTCCAAGATCCAAGATTTCGGGTTGACCGACTACGAGGTCCGCGACCTGAACGACGAGATCAACAAGCTGCTGCGGGAGAAGGGGCATTGGGAGACGCAGATCCTGCAGCTGGGTGGGGCCAACTATCGACGGTCTGTGCCTAGCATGCTAGGCGACGAAGGGGTGGGGAAGGGGGGTTACAAGTATTTTGGAAGGGCGAAGGATCTTCCCGGTGTCAAAGAGGCGTTTATGACCACGCAGAGGAGGGAGAGGGAAGAGCGGTACGAACGGTTCGACAACCTTCCACCGAGCTACTACGGCGACGAGGACGAGGACGACGGTGTGCTGCTGGCGGAGGAGGCGAGCGCGGAGGAGGGGGAGTGGAGTCGGAGCTTTCGGCAGGTGGCGATGGGTCTACATGTGGATGTTGATGAAGCATCAGATGCAGACATCCAAGTACCGCTCATCCCAAGACCACCACCGCGGAGCTGGAAGGAAACCATGCAGGCCTTCACCCACTCGCTCCACCCCGCTTCCAGCCAACCCGAAGAGCAGCACGAGACGCCCGCCAAACGACCAGCTCCCCAAGACGAGCCCGCACACGAAGGCGCGAGCGGCAAGCGGCAAAAGGCCCAAGCAGGCCACGCGGTCACCCCAACCCCCGCAGGTGTGGGCTACTCGATCTTCACAGCGCAGGATCTGCAAGCGCCCCCCGTGCCCGATCGCACCGCGATGGAAAAGGTCATTCTGCGCGAGAGGAAGCGCGCTCTCCGCGAGCAGTATATCGGCGCCTAGCACGTCAGAGATCACTACGAACTGTATTTGTATCACTCAACAACTACCAACGCAAACGAGATGCGTCCCTCTAGACAGTCACACAAGTCGGGCGTCAGTGCCCGGTGTATGCGAGAAAATCCTGTGGTTTTTTGAGCTGTCGAGTCTGAGAAGATCATGTACAGTTGTGTCTCATGCCGTCGCAAGCTCGGGTTTTCACGCAGCTTTCCACGGACGGCAGTCACAAGCAAAGAAAAGAGTGGATCGGGAAAAAAGTACAGATTCTGCATTGATGCGGGGTTGGTGAATGTGATGTATATGAAAAAGGTGCCCATGTGCGGGACCGACGATCGAGCTGTGAGGGTAAGAAGCTCAACGTATGATTTTTTTGGGTGTGTGTGTAGGTGAATGAACATACGCCGCGCACTCGGCTTGCGATCAGGCCTTTGTACGCATGTTGTTTCGAGTGGATCAAAAAGAGGAAAAGAAAGGCGGCTATCCAAGGCGCAGAATTACACCTTGAAACCACGCGAAGCACGACGACCACGAGCCTTCTCGAACTTGCGACCCTTGGATCGGATGTAGGGCTTCTTGTTCTTGTGGGGGCCAAAGCCAAAGTGCTTGACGGCCTCACGGGCGTTCTTCTGACCACGGATCAAGACAGTGTTGCTACCGGTGGGGGCGCGGGTAGCGAGCTGGTCGAGAGTAAGGCACTCACCACCAGCAGCCTCGATGCGGGCACGGGCGGTGTTGGTGAATCGCAAAGCGGCAACGCTAAGCTTGGGGAGCTCGAGAACGCGGTTGTCGTCGGTGATGGTGCCAACGACGACGACGGTCTTGGGAGTCTCGGAGGCCGAAGCGGCAACACCACCCTGCGACTTGGTCAGGTAGATGACGCGCGACACGGAAACGGGAGGCTGGTTGATCTTGGACATATAGAGTCGGCGGAGGACAGCCTTGTTGAATCGCGAGTCGGTACGACGGGCGAGGAAGCGGTAGAGCTGTTGAGGTTGGTCGATGTGCAGAGTGCAGTGTAAACAAGGGTTAGTGGTTGATTCGATGATTTTGCAACAGCTGCTGACAGGGAGACGATCGGAATGCTTGCCAGCTGCTGCTGCCGGTGGATCCGGATATCTTTGGCTGCTCTGTCCAGATTGTCCCAGAACTGCTACTCGTCGATCCTGACCGAATTCGATCTTCCGATATACGGCCCAAACATCCTACTGGTTGTGCTGTGACGTCCACGATGTCCAGCGTTCCAATGCAAATGTAATCCATCGCCTTTCATTTCCAGCAAGCAATTGATTGTCTCCTCTCTGTCGAGCGCCACTGCAGCGTGTTTGTGCTCTGAAAACTTACCTTGACCAGGAGCAACAGGTAAGGGTCCTGGCTCTTGGGGGCGGTACGCTGACCGTTCTTGACGTGCTTCTTGGCGATATCAATACCCTGAGAGTGTGCAAGAAAAGGTCGCAAAGTTTGTCGATGATCAGCATGACGGCTTGTTGGCGAGGAACGGGCGGTGTTGACGCAAGAACGGGCTACAGCAGCATTTGCACCACGGTGGCTGATGGATGCGATGATGCTGGCATTAGGTTGAGGTCGGTGCGTGTGTCGCAATGTCGATGTAGTATGTGTAGAAGGTCTCGGGGCAGAGTCTGTGTCGGCAAGTAGGTGTTTGATATGCGGACGACAGGTGCATCGTTGGTATTGCCCTTGCAGAGTGTGTGGTTGTGTTCTGAAGATCTGCCTCGCATGGTCGTTGGATCCCGTAACATATGCATGCAATTCTACCTAGATCCAATCATCCCATCCATGCTGGATACACCTGAACGAGACAGCTCGGCCTACGATCCAGTTGAAGTCGAAAAGTCTACCAAGACTGACAAAGAAGCTCGCCGACTACATCTGAAAACCGTGATAGCAGCACTTGACCGAATCCAACAAGACTCGCATCGACATTTCCACCATAGAGTATCCTGATCTGCTATGTAAGCTTAGCCTGACATCGATGCTGCTCTGAAGTGACAACAGATCCAGGATGATGCGTCGTTGTGTATTGTCGATGATGCCATCACTGATGAAGGACGGCTTATTCTGATGATGTGTATTGGTGCTGCGTGTATAAGTTTCTCCGTTGCTGTCGTCGTCGGATGCGGATGCGGATGCGGATGCTGATGCTGATGCTAATGCTAATGCTGCGTACGTGTGGGATTGCGCTTGCCCGTTGATGCGTCGATAAAGCATCAACACTTACCATTTTGATGTATGTCTTGACGGGGTGGAGATGGTGACAGTAACAAGGACGATGATAGCGACGACGAGGCTTCGATACGCTATGCGCACTCAGAGGCTTCCCTCAGTCGAGGTTCAAGCCACACTCGGCCAGAAGGGCCTTCTCAAAAATCTCGAATTCTCGCAGCACTGCGAGTCTGCTCCCACTCGACCGTCGTCCTCTTGGAGACTGAAGCCGATCGCACAGCAAATTCGCAAGGAGACTGGCTCTGCTGCCCCATCCAGAAAGGAACGATTGCTCGTCAGTCTCTCGGTCCTCGAATCTCAAATTTCGTCCTTTTCGACAAAATTGACCAACCTCGGCCGAGGCTTTTGGTCACATGACATGTTCTTTTCGTTTAAGGTCTAACAGTATGTTGCGAAGATCGGGTTCCAATTTTCTCCTAATCGCGATTGGCGTTCAACTCTACTTTTGCCGACACCCGAAGTTCTGAAAATGATCGCAGAAATTCTCTTTGCGGAGAGACACTCGATGGAGCCAAGCGCAGACTTGATACAGTGCAGACACGAAAGTCGACGTCCGTGCAGCCGTGTCCTACTGTATACTCTGTCACGAAGCGCAGCAACCAAGCTTTTGTCATCTGCAGCATCCTGCACGTCGTTCGCTTTTCCATCCCCTCTGTCATCCAATCATATACCCCCACCTTGAGAACGACGCCCTCTTCTACAACAATGGTACGTACGCTCCTCTAAGTCAGCTGCAGCGCAAAGACAACAAAGATCTACAACAAGGGGAAAAAAGTGTTGGTCTCTCGGTTCGTTAGGTAGACGAGACTGACACCAAAACCCTCTCTCTTCCTTCCTATCCCTCACATCTCGCTTTTCCCACTCTCACACTCTCTTGCACACGCTTTCACCATGGATGGCTTGAACGAATCTCGACTGGACGACCTCGCTATGGAACGTCGCGTCGTTCCGGACTACAAGGATATCGACGAAGACCGCAGGCCCGAATCGCCGCCTCCTCGCGGTCGATCGTACTCGCGCTCGCCTTCCAGGACCCCTGTTCCTACCCGTCGCGACCGCAGCGCCAGCCGCAGTCGCAGTCGCAGCCGTTCTCCAGTCTTCCGTCGTCGCGGTGGTGATCGATCGCGATCCCCAGCCGGACGACGCAACGACCGAGATGACCGACGCGACCGGAACCGCTCCCGTTCGCCTCCACCTCCTCGCTCCGACCGACGCCGCACGCCTCCACCCAAGCCTCGTAACGCTCCTGCCGACGTCGAACCTACCACCGTGCTCGGCGTCTTCGGTCTGTCCATCCGCACCCTCGAGAAGGACCTCGAGTACGAGTTTGACGCCATCGCACCCGTCGACAAGGTCGTCATCGTCTACGATGCGCGCTCGGGCCGTTCTCGTGGATTCGGCTTCGTCACCATGCGCGACGTCGAGGGTGCTTCTGCCGCCATCGAAGCTTTGAACGGTAAAGACCTTCACGGCCGACGCATCCGTGTCGATTTCTCCACCACTCACAAGCCTCACGACCCTACACCCGGTATCTACAAGGGTGAGATCCGTCCGGATGACCGTCAGCGTGCACCTCCCAGTCGTGGTGCCGGTGGTGCTGGGCGAGGCGAGAGGTACAACGGCCGTGCGTACGACCGCGCAGACCGCGCCGGTCCGTCGTCGTACCGTGGTGGCGACTCGTATAGGCGCAGCTATGCTGATTCGCGCGATGATTGGAGACGTAGACCGTCGCCTCCTCGTCGTCCTAGGAGGTCGCCTAGTCCGAGACGAGGCGGCTCGAGGTATTCGCGTTCGCCAAGCCCAAGACGCCGCGGTGGTGATAGGTACGATGTCGATCGTGAGGAGAGAGTCCCCCCTCCCAGAAGCAGACTTGGAAGCCACCTCGACAGCCCCCCTCGTGACGATGTCGACCGAATCCGATACTAGATCCAGCGGTGGTATCCCCGTTCAATGCTTTAATCATCATACCGAAGACGCGCCGAGCAAGCTCGATACCTTTCCTCGCTACGACCTGAAAACCTCTTCAAATTTCCTCGTTGTCGCCATCTTGTCAAGCTTTCAAGTAATGTCCCCCATCGCTGCTACAAGTTTTCTGTTCCCCCAAGAATCCAATCCATCGTTGTCTAATTGCGTCGTCAAATGCTCGAAAACACAAGTATCACTATTTGCCATCAACTTCAAGCTTCTATTCACACCTTCACACTCTCCTTCCGTGTGCCCGTCAAGTCCCTTTGGGTTTCCGCTTCAACGTCGGACAAGTGTGCCAGGTCTCTCGTGTGTTGTCTTCAAGGTTCCGTCAAGGTCTCGTTTCTACTTTGAGTTGTGTGCAGGATCGACGTTCGACGATGTGGGTGGCGAAGAGTCGAAGCAAGTCGAAGAGTCGAAGCCAAGGATGCCCAAGGTTGCAACAGTTCATGCTGTCTCCCCTCGGATGAAGATCATACGGCGATAGGGCCTTCAACTTCCCTCTCGAACAGCAAGCCTGCTATGATTCCGGCAAATTTGTAGTCACGACGCACAAGCAGCAAACAAGCAGGAAGGTGAGCTTGAAAGCCACTACAACTCTGCCTACTGATCGATCCACAGCCCTCTTTCAGAACAGCACAATTTCGCATCAGGTGAGTCTACCGTCCGTTCCTATTGCAACGATCACATGACGAGTAGCATCTATCCCCGAATGCAATGCGAAAGTCTCCACCCCAGTTCAACCCTCCGTCTGCCCTCAACCATCACAAGCAGTCCTGCACCAGCTCCTTCCTCACCTGCATCATCGCCTCGATCAACCCCTGCTTCTCCTCCCACCTCTCGTCCCTTTCCACGCTCACGCTCCCATCCTGCTTCAAAACCCTAACGAGCCTCCCATCCGCCTCCGCACCTCCGTACCACTCTTGACTCGCTTCGTCAACTTCACCCTTGACGAACTTGATCCACGGCTTCAACCACTCTTTCGCCAAACCCTCCTCTTGAGACTGTAAGCCGTTGAACCACCACAAGGCGTTATCGAAGGAGTGGCTTACGCCTCGGTAGGACGGGAGCACTCGGTCGAGTATGCGTGCGCGATAGTCGATGCGATACCTGAGTATCCTTGAAGGCCGTAGCCCGCCGTTGAGCAGATCGGTAACGAGCATCCGTTCGGCGATATACACCTGCGAATCGGAGCAAACCCGACCGAAAATCTCCCCGATCTCCTCTTCCGTCCGTCCTCCCTCCTCGTCGACGTCGTCGTAGTTGACCCGGATGTTCTCCGAACACCCATCGCAACTCACCACCTCCACACGATCGTGCACCTGCTCCTCCGACACAGTGTACGAACAGCCGCATCGACACGGGTAGCTGAACCGCATCGACGAGTCGTTCGACTCGACCGGTTGGAACGACTCGAAATCGACCGTTGCCGAGATACGAGGCTGCGTCGATCGAGCAGCAGAAGCACGCGCGGCTGCTAGCGATCCGTCGTACTGTGAACGAGCTTGATCATCGCTGAGCAGCTTATACGCGTGATTAAGCTGGCGGATACGCACGTCGGATTCCGGTATATCTGCAACCGTCGCCGCATCCGCCGCTTGCGCTCCTCGCTGTTGGAGCTTGTCCGGATGGTACCGTCGAACTTGAGCGAGGTAAGCCGATCGAATGTCAGCAGTCGTAGCTGAAGGTTTCACGCCTAGCGTCGAATACAGCGTTTCACCTTCCACCTCTCTCAGCCCACTGTCGTCTTCACCCTTCATCGCGGACCTTCCAACATCGACCCCATAGAACGGCAACATCCTCCTCACCAACTCCTCCATATAGTAGTTCCGCACCTGCCTCACCAACCCTCTTTCCTCCTTTGGCGTATTGATATACCTATACACCCACGCCTCATCCTCACACTCCCCAATCACCACCGCCACCCCCCGCTCCTCGCACCACCTACCCAGCGCCCCGTTCATCATCGCCCTCGTCCACTCTGCCTTCACAAACGCCCCCTCCCTCTCATCCCTCGTCGCTCGGAAGGTATGCACATCCATCCTCGGTATGACCTCCACCAACCTCTCCGCTTCGACGTCTCTCAACCTCGCCACCTTCTCCACCGCACTCAACCCCTCGTCCACCCCCACCAACCTGCACAGCTCCTCCAGCTGCCCCTCCACTTCCGCAACGTCCTTCGACGGCCACACTGCGGCATTGCTCTGCAGGAACACCCTCCTGATCACGCCCCTGTAGCTTTCGTCCTTCTGCGCCAGCTCCCACTCGTGCAGCAGCTGAGAATGCGCACTGTGCGCACCGGCGCTCAACCCGCTCACCGTAACATTGTCGCGGTCGCCACCGAAATGTTCGATGTTGTCGTAGACCCAGTCGAGCGCTGCCCTTTGGTCCCAGAATCCATAGTTGCCGGTGGTCCCATCGTCGTCCTCCGAACGCAGGACGTCGTGTGCGAGGAATCCGAACACGTTCAACCTGTACGCTGCGGTGACGACGATCGCGTCCAACCCGGCTTTGTGCAGCAGATCGCTCGGATCACCCGCCGGCGTCAGGTGCGCTTGACCGATCTGCAACCACCCACCGTGAATGAAGAACAGCACCGGCAACTTTCCCGCCTTCCTCGTACCGTCCCGGTTGACCGGAGTCCAGATGTTGAGGTACAAACAGTCCTCGCTCTGCGGTATCGCCGGCGCATCCGGTAGCCTGACGCCGTTGGTCAGCGCGTAGTTGGTCGGTTGTGGGCATTGAGCAGCGAACGAATGGTAGGTTTTACCGTCGTATCGGAAGTGAGAGGGGAGGGGTGCGGGACGTTTCCATCGAAGGGAACCGAGGGGGGGAAGGGCGAAGGGGATCCCGGCGAAACGTTGGGATTTGTGGGCGCCGCTGGAGGTGTCGACGGAGACGCTGCCGACAAGGGTTCCGCGGTCAGGGATGGTGACGGTGGCGGAAGGGTGCGGGACGAAGGAGCTGTTTGCTTGACCCATGGTGTTAGCGTGCGAGAGCGGTGGGATGGAAAGCGGGAGGGGTGAAGCGGGTTGGGAGGTCGGCGGAGCGGGTGTCGTGTGAGGATTGCCGAGCAGAGCCTATGCGCAGTGACCTGGCGGAGAGTTGAGAGCTCCGCGAGCTTTGGACAGAGTTGGACTGTCACTCGCGGGCTGAGTATGGTGCTCTTCGGGGGTATCAATATGGTCTCGCTTGCAACGAGCAAGTCGTCAACGAGTTGTCGGATAGTGCGAGGTCTCGCGCTCTATCGGGTAACGTCGCAGCAGAAGGCGTCTTTGAGTCACCCAACGATCGTCTCAAGCTGGGCGGGCAATCAGCGATATGCCATGCCTCCTTGTCGTTCTCGAGCGAATCCGTTGCGTTGAGGTGCGAAATGGTGACAAGAGAAAGGTCTCAAGGGAGCATCCGTGCATTCACCCCCACGGCAATCCTTGTTTTTTTCCCCTTTGCCGACCACCAAATTTTCTTAGACCGATTTAGCCGGTCATTTCACCGCGCCGCCTTCACTCCCCTTCAGACACCCACCCTCCTTCACATCACGAACAGCATTCCACAACAAGCCATCAGGGATGGGTGCAAGGGATACAGTGGTTGACGGCAAAAAAAGGAAGAAGAACTGCAGCACCTAGGATTCCCGCGTGGTCCCCCACCGCAGTACTGACTAGGCGATACC
>MJEU01000141.1:0-34748 GCA_001748505.1 Sporisorium iseilematis-ciliati | reverse complement strand
GGGGGGGGGGGGGGGGGGGGGGCGGAGAAGGTGGTGTTTGGGGTCAAGGGTGGGAGGTTGGGTGCGGACCCGGAGAGCTGGAGTAGGGTGAGCGGCGTGGCGGCGGCGAAGGCGGTCGGAAGGGTCGGGCATGCGGTGAAGGGTGGTGTGTCGAGTCTTGTTCTGCCGGACGGGCCGTGGTTGCCCGAGTTGGGGTTGGGGGCGTGGGCGTATGCTGTGTGGGCGTCGTTGTACCGTCGTTGATCCGGGACCGGCTATGCCGTATCGCGAATGGGCGAGGCGATTGAGATGAAGACGATGTCTGACGATTCTTTTTTTATGACTTTGGTTTCTTTTTTGTTGATTTTCTTGCTTTCGCAA
The DNA here is from genome assembly GCA_001748505.1 of Sporisorium iseilematis-ciliati. Classification (NCBI taxonomy): domain Eukaryota; kingdom Fungi; phylum Basidiomycota; class Ustilaginomycetes; order Ustilaginales; family Ustilaginaceae; genus Sporisorium; species Sporisorium iseilematis-ciliati. The sequence goes on along the minus strand of MJEU01000141.1, from coordinate 34,388 downwards.
TGCATGGTTCTTTCTGTTGAGAGGTCGAGTGTTGCTGTGTGTGAGTGGGCGTGAAGAGCCTTGAGTTGCTGGAGGTGTGGCCGTTGTCGAAGAGGACCGGCAAAAGAGACCAGCGCGACTTGTCGGGTGTGAGCTTGATGCTTTTCAAGACGCGCTGCACGTGCGACGGTCAATCACATGAAACACTGACGAGTCTGCGGCAGATGGAATCTCCAGGCAAAGCCGAGGCGGAGCGTCCTGCTGAGGCGCACGGCCAGCTTCCGAATGCAGATCGCTTCGATGACTCTATGAGGATCCTTTGTGGAATCAGGGTAGATGGATTGTTTTCAGTCAAGCCATACACGATCGAGAGGGTGCTTTCTAAGCACTGTACCAAAGCCTGGGTTGTCGGACGAAGTGGGAAAGAACTGGAATGGCGTGTGCGATATGTGATGAGAGGTCTGCAAGCAAAGGTTGGGAACTTTCCTCGCTGGATCATGGATGCTGGACCAGGACTTGTGGTCGATCACAAGAACTCACGACCCTCTCGACAAGCGACTGACGAACTTGCGCGTTACCGACTACTCCGTAAATGCTCAGAAGGTCAGACGACGTTCCGGCACAGGCTTCTGTGGCGTTCGTCAACCTCACGCAGCAACGGAATGGACGACGTGCATCACCGTCAAAAGGCACAAGTCGCATTGCATCGGAAGTGTACAAGTCTAGAGAAAGCGATCGAGCTGTACGATCTCGCAGCCCTGTATCAGCGCGGACGTAGAACAAGGCGTTTCTGAGTCTTGGCCGTCAGAATGGGTAGCCAGTGCAGATAGCAAGGTCGAAGTTGACCGATAGTTGACACGGAAATCCTCTCCCTTCACCTTGAGTCGCCAGAGCGCTGTTGGACGAGCCTTTCAAGCTGGCCAACTACGTCAAAATGCCTTACACTGACACAAACAGGAAGACGGTTAAGGCCTTCTTGGAGCAGATCTGATTGCAAGGACACTGGGTTGCAAAAGTTGCAATCGAAGAAAGGCAAGCTGAACCTATCAAAAAGGGGAAGAACGGTTCGAGAAAGCAGATGAACAATCGTTCAAAATGCGATCTGCAATACAACGCCAACACTGCTCTGTGCTGTCTGCAATTTCGACATCCACCTCCGCCCCCTTCAAACGCTCGAAAGGACGACAAGACGTATTTCCATGCTCATCAAGGCGGAAAACCTCACATCGTGCACGAAATGATCGATCCCAGGAACGAAAAGTTCCTCTTCATGATCAGGCTGTATCAGGTGAAGGGGCAGGACAGGATGCGCATCGGTGGTATGGATTTGGGCAGAGCCGTCACGTTTCAGGGCTCAGCACCAGCCGATCCTTCTCAAACCATTGCAGACCATGCCAATGGAGACATGACACAATGCGGCAGAAAACATTCATTGGGTCGACGGTAGTTTCAATGCTTTCAACATCAAGAAGAAGCGGGATGCAAATGGATTTGTGCGACTGGTGAAAAGGAATGGATCGTATACCCCGACGATCTGTGGGAGGGGACATGGGACCTACAAAGATCCCCAGGTTGCTGCCATGGTCTGCAATGCCGTATGCTTCCACCTGTATGGAGACCAGCTCGACAAAGCAATGCACCTCCTTAATCCGGTCCCTAACGAGCCCAATCGCAGCGAGTTTGTCGACGTCTTGCCCAATGGGGCTATTATCCATCGCGTTGGCCAACTGTTTCTCATCTTCTTCGACGGTAGAATGCAGCCAAAAACCAGCATCCCACCCTGCGAGCAACCAAGCAAGCAGCGGAGAAGATCGTTTTGGACATCGAGAAGAGGAAAGCAAAGGACGAAGCGAGCTTTCAGAGACAGTTGAAGAAGATCAAGGTCACCGACAGGCACAGGATGTCGCCTTCCTCGCTGCCAACAAAGGTAGTGTCAGAATGTTGGTCAGCGACGAGACCTGGAAGATCGTAAGGGCGGAGAAAGCGAAGGTATCATTTGTAAAATGCCGTGCTCTGATTTGCATTGATGGAATGTTGAAGGGCTTGTAGCTTCTCGAGGCTTCGTGACCAATGCTCCGCGTTAATTGGACACGTGGTGAGGCCGCTCATTTTTGGTACCACGCACCCCATGTCACGCACATAGCGCCTAACGTCCTCGTTTCAATCAAATTGGTCACACTGCGAGTCTGTGTTCACAGTCGCGCGCTCGACTGCTCGCTCTCCTCTCAAAAGTCTCGACCGTCTTCAAGATCGCACCTCTATTCTGGCACGAAGAGCAGGTCACGCTGCAGCTTTTCCAGTCATCTCTCCGCTCCTTTCGGTCATCGCTTCCTCAGAATGTGTCAAACGCACTCAAACGAAAGTCCACACTACAGTCCACAGAGATCGCTCGCTCGCACGAAAGAAAGATTGATGAACAGAGATTCAACGAGGCGCGGGTCAAGAAGCTAAAAGTACATGATAAGGACAAACTACACAACAGGAGATATACATGAAGATGATGCTACGAACGATTGCGGACTCGAATCAACCGGAACACATCAAACAAGCCTCTCGATTTTCGAGACTACAAGCTAGTGTTTCGGCTTCCAGTTGTCGCAAACGTTGGCGCTCGAGAGCTGCAGCGAAACCGGGGTCGATCTCGCCATCCTTGGTGGCAGACTGGGTGAGCTGCGCTGTCTTGGCCTGCTCCTTCTCTGCGGCGACCTTGGCCTCCTGGATAGCCTGGGCTTCGTCAGGGTTGCGGATGCCAGGACCGTCCTTGGTGACGGTGCCATCAACACCGAGTTGGCCCACACCCTGGGTAAGAGACTCGACGGTGTTGGCCTTGACGGCGGCGACGGCGGGAGCGGCAGCAGTAGCCTCGGCGGCAATAACGGCAGCGGCAGGAGCATCCTCGATCTTCTTGACGGGCGTTCCAGTGCGCTTGTTGGCAGCTGCCTTGGCCTCGTTGACCTCGGCGACCGAGAGGGTGAACTGGATGGCGTTGGAGGCAGGCTTGGTACGGAGGTAGTAGGTACCGGTCTTGAGACCCTTCTTCCATCCGTAGAAGTGCATCGAGGTGAGCTGACCAAAGGTGGGTGCCGAAAGGTGGATGTTGAGCGACTGCGACTGGCAGATGAAAGCACCACGGTCGGCAGCCATGTCAATGATGGCCTTCTGGCTGATCTCCCAGACGGTCTTGTACAGCTTCTTGATGCGGTCGGGGATGCCGGGCACGTTCTGGATGGAACCACCGTGGGCGATGATGCGGTTCTTCATGGTGTCGTTCCACAGACCCTGCTCGACGAGCTCGCGGAGCAACCAGGGGTTGACGACCTGGAACTCACCGGCGAGCACACGACGCGAGTAGATATTGGAGGTGTAAGGCTCGAAGCACTCGTTGAAGCCCAGGATCTGACTGGTGGAGGCAGTAGGCATGGGAGCGAGGAGGAGCGAGTTGCGAAGACCGTGCTTGGCGATCTTGGCCTTGAGCTCGGCCCAGTCCCAAAGGTTCGAGGGGGTGACACCCCACATGTCGTACTGGAGCTCACCCTGGGAAGCGGGCGAGCCGGCGTAGGTCTCGTAGGTGCCGTGCTCCTGAGCCAGCTCGCACGATCGCTCGAGGGCGGCGTGGTAGATGGTCTCGAAGATCTGGACGTTGAGACGACGAGCCTCGGGCGACTCGAAAGCGTAGCCCATGATCATGAAGGCGTCGGCGAGACCCTGGACACCGATACCGATGGGACGATGGCGCATGTTGGACCTGCGAGCCTCCTCGACGGGGTAGTAGTTGATGTCGATGATCTTGTTGAGGTTCTTGCAGATGGCCTTGGCGACCTCGTGGAGACGCTTGAAGTCGTAGGTCTTGGTGACGGGGTCGATGAAGGTGGGGAGGGCGATGGAAGCCAAGTTGCAGACGGCGACCTCGTCGGGGGCACTGTACTCGATGATCTCGGTGCACAAGTTGGAGCACTTGATGGTGCCGAGGTTCTTCTGGTTGCTCTTGCGGTTGGCAGCGTCCTTGTAGAGGATGAAGGGGTTACCAGTCTCGGTCTGGGACTCGAGGATGGCGTACCAGAGCTTCTGAGCCTTGACAGTGCGCTTGGCACGGCCCTCGGCCTCGTAGCGCTCGTAGAGACGCTCGAACTCGTCGCCGTAGCAGTCGGCGAGACCGGGGCACTCGTTGGGGCACATGAGGGACCAGTCACCGTTCTGCTCGACACGCTTCATGAAGAGATCGGGAACCCAGAGGGCGTAGAAGAGCTCACGAGCACGAACCTCCTCCTTACCGTGGTTCTTGCGGAGGTCGAGGAACTCAAAGACGTCCGAGTGCCATGGCTCAATGTAGATGGCAAAGGCACCGGGACGCTTGTTGCCACCCTGGTCGACGTAGCGGGCGGTGTTGTTGAAGACGCGGAGCATGGGAACGATACCGTTGCTAACACCGTTGGTGCCGGCAATGTAGGAGCCAGTGCCACGGATGCAGTGGATGTTGAGACCGATACCACCGGCGGTCTTGGAGATCATGGCGCAGGTCTTGAGCGTGTCGTAGATGCCGTCGATGGAGTCGTCCTTCATGGTGACGAGGAAACACGACGAGAGCTGCGGGTGAGGGGTACCGGCGTTGAAGAGGGTGGGCGAGGCGTGGGTAAAGTACTTTTGCGACATGAGGTTGTAGGTCTCGATGGCGCTGGCGATGTCCTGACCGTGGATACCGACGGCGACACGCATGAGCATGTGCTGGGGACGCTCTGCGACCTTGCCGTTGATGCGGAGGAGGTAGGAGCGCTCGAGGGTCTTGAAGCCGAAGAAGTTGTAGTGGAAGTCACGCTCGTAGATGATGGCCGAGTCGAGCTGGTCCTTGTGCTCCATGACGACCTTGTAGGTGGCGTCGGAGATCATAGGGCTGTGCCTGCCGTTCTTGGGGTTGACATACTCGTAGAGGTCCTGGACGACCTGGCTGAAGTTCTTCCTGGTCTCCTTGTGCAAGTTGCTGATGGCGATACGCGCGGCAAGGACGGCGTAGTCTGGGTGGGTGGTGGTCTTGTAGGCGGCGGTCTCGGCAGCGAGGTTGTCGAGCTCGACGGTTGTGACACCCTCGTAGATACCGTCAATGACCTTTCGGGTGATCTCGATGGGGTCAACGTAGTTCTGGTCGAGGCCGTAGCAGAGCTTGGAGATACGAGCTGTGACCTTGTCGAACTTGACCACCTCCTTGCGACCGTCTGAAGAGAGAAGAAGAAAAGGAAGCAGTTCGGGTCAGCAAGTTGTTCGTCGAGTCAAACGCGAACGCGTCGACGTGTTCGTAGATTGGATCGCGAGCGCTCGCGTTTTGGGAGACGAAACTTACCTCGCTTGTATACGTAGATCATGTTGATATATGACTAGAACCGCAATGTCAGTGCGGGATGCTGTTCGGTTGTTGAATGGTATATGCGAAACGCTTGATGATACGACTTGATGGTGGCGGTGCCGATAGAGATGCTGTCGAAACGATGATCAAGACAGGAATGGAGAGACGTGCGCACGGTGATGAAGCAGATGCAAGTAAGGAACAATGCTAGGGGAATAGGGGAATAAGAGGGAGAGGGGCAAGTGCGACGATGGAGGGGGAAGGACAGATGATGAGATGGAACCGAGGCTGAGTATTATATGTGACTGAGCTTGGTAGGCACGCGCTTGCTGCTGTCTGCTGAAGCAAAAGTTTCCCATGTTTTTTGTAGGTGTTGCTCTCTCTTCTAGCCAAGAACGACGGGCTCCTGGCTAAGCTTTTTCGCGTTGCTCGCGTTGTGCAAGCAGAGTCAGTCAGTCATTTACACCACGTCGCGCTCAGCAATCAAACTCGGGCAACGAGCGCGAATTCAGGCAAAGGTCGTGTGAAGCTCGCGGCTGGTGAAGGGCTCTCGCTGGTAGTTAGACGCGCTCTTGACTGAGGGAAATCTCGGACTGGCTGGACGTGACGTCGGAATCTGACAAGGCTTAGCTACAGATTTCTTTTTTGTATCGAGACAAAGCCATTTGAAGCTGCTTTTGAATTCTGGCTTGCCCGGGCTGCAGCTTCTTCTCCGAGCGAATTCTGCCGCGTAAAGTGGGTGGAATTTCTCGAAACTGATCCTGAGCTGGACGCGACTACGCGTCTCGAGGCGTGTAAAGTGCAAAAAGCACACGCCGGAGTTAAAAAAAATGAGAGCGAGAGAGACCAACACTCCCCGACTCTAACCTTGCTTTTGCATAAGACTGCTTCAAAGCTGAGCTGAGTTCGTGCCCGCCGAGCTCGCGATGGAGCAAGACGGCAGAATCGTCGTGTGCCATGTCCCCAAAGGCTTTGGAGCAGGTTGTATACGCGATGCACACCCTAGGTCGCGTAATGGAAAAGTCCGCATCAACGCGTGAAACAAGAACGCGTCCTCGTCCCTGAATTGCAGGTGGCACTGATCACGGTCGAGACCTCGAGCACAGACGATCGAAGCGTCAACATGCCAGCACTATGTTAGCGCATCTTCTGGCATCCGTGTTGATCGACATGAGATAGCATGAGCTTCTCCACACGACTCGGCTATGCATCGTGACCCACCGGTGTCACGCACCTTTTCGTCCAACTGAGCAGGCGAATAGCCTTTAGGCCGCTGCTTCCTCGATGGCGTATGTGAAGGGTCTTCGCCCGTCAACGGACGGCCTTCTTCCGTCTACAGTCCCTGCTTCTGCAGCCATGGTTGAAGGAAGGATCAACTGCTCGTTGCTGGTTGTGTCGGCAGCGCTCTCAATGCTCGCAAGCGTAGGACGTGCAGCGAATAATGGTTGGTTCTTGCTGCTCTTCTACAGAGCTGCTCGAATCAGGTAGAGAGCCGCATTCCGATGGACACGACACTGTGACAGGCTGAAGGCGAAGACAATCACTTGAAGTAGCACACTGGCCCTTTCATCGAGCCGATCTGCGCTTGATCACCGATTTGATGGGGTCGGAATTTCGGAAAGCAGCGCAGGAGCGAGCTGCGAGGAGAAGCTCGCGAGAAACGTCTACGGCGACCAAAGAGCGCAAGCGAAGGCTCGTGTTACCGCGGCTAGAAGCTCTCTTGGTCATTGGCGACCCCTTGCATCCTTATCAACTCTACAGATGACAGGGCACGCGATACCATATCGAGCTTCCGAAGCCGTCGGTAACTCAGCTTTTCTTCGGTACCGCAGTAGATTCGCAGCTCTTGATTGGCAGTCGAACGGCAGATAAGTACAGTAAGGCAAATGGATCCACCATAAATTACATGAGCACAATGACGGCCAAATGAAGGTTCAGCACACAGCAGCCATTCTTGCAAAAGGCGTTGCCGCGTCGCGATGCAACGCGCTGCAAATCTGGCGGGTTTCCACAGCTCATTCTCAGCCCGCCTTTGCTTTGACGCGCAGACAAAAGGAGCCGCACGCTCGGGTCGCCGAAAAGAGCGACCTTTCTCTTGCGTTGCCTGGCAGCCTGTCGTTCGCTTGCTACTTAGGCGAACCTCGCTACCACTTTGGCTTTCGGTTGGCTCAGCCCACAAGTCGGAACGAACGCATACACTCGACCGTCAGACGACAAGGAATCCTTGCATGGACGTGAGAGGAGAAGCCTCGCGTCTTCAAGGTGGGCGATCGTTGTACCGAAGTGCAAACCACCATGGGAAAAGAGCGACTTCCGTTGAGGGGTTCATGTGCGAAAAATGCACGACATGCGCAACGACAACCGAACGTCGATGGACTTGGTTCCCACGAGCAAGCGGCATCTGCAGCCACAAAAAGCAAGATTTGAGCCACAGTCGCTGTGCAGTACAAACAATCAAGCCAGAACGCCTCCAATGGCGAAGCTGTCATGGAGCGGACTCCCACCTCGGGCTGCGCATTTTGCGGCGCCCATGCCTTTGATTGATCGTCCGCTCCAAAGTCCGACCGAATTTTTCACTTTTGAAACGCGAGTGCATCCATCGTCGGCATCAACGGCACCCTTGCTTTGCAACGAGTGCGCCACTTTCCTCACAACGACAGAAGCTGCGGGCAAGGCTGCAAGCTGCAAACGCTCAGGGACAGGCGTCTACGTTTCATGCAAGTTTTCAACGGTGTGTGTGAGTGAGCTGTTCAACATCTCAACAATCCGACTTAGAAGCAAGGTTGTATGCTTCAACGACTTCAAAGCCGCACTGAGCCCACATAAAATGCAATGAGGAAACCCACAGCATGTGGCTCATCAATAGACATTCACATTGTCGCTTGCCTTTTGTGCCGATAAGGTTGAAGGGCAGCAACTATTCGAGCAACGATGAGCGTTTGCCATTGTCATCCAGAGGGTCTTTGACGGGTTGCAAGCAATCGTTGCAACGGCAAAGCAAGCAGGAGGACCCTTTCTTCTTCCTTCTTTGCAGCACGTCCCGCTGAAGAAGAAAAGGGGAAACAATCTTGCATGAGGAAAGGTTTTAAAATTTTTTAAAAAAAAAATCAATTCACAGGCTTGTCCATGCCCGAGAACACACCGGACCTGCAGAATCCCTGTCCATCGTTCGTTTCAAGTGGGGGGTTGCGCAGTGAAATCTCATCAGAATGAAGACTCATGTAGACTCGAGAGAGCAAGCTTCAGAGCATACGGACCCGCCCCTGCCATTCTCGGAGAGAGAATGATGCCGGTTTTCTGTGTCTAGAAGGAGGAAACGGACAACTATCGTTTCGAGTGGTAAGATTAAGTTTGCTGCACCTCACCTGCCTAACCTTCTGCAGTTCGTTCGCAAGCGAGATGAGACTAGCGCTTCGCTCGCACTGGAACGGCGCAATGGTCCCAACTTTAGTTTGAGATCTGTTGGTCTCAGCAGTCAATCACTCACTCACCTCTCACTCAGTCACGCAACTTGAGCCCCGACGGTCTATTCTTCTGTCTGTCTGTCTTCCTGCGCCTTCCATTCTTTTTCCCTGGTCCTGCGCATCCTCCGACATCGTCCCTCGCGTTCGCCCTTCGCTGCTCCCTCTGCCTCCCTCTGCCTCCCTCAGACCCCTCGATGGCCGGATCTGATCCTTCTCTACCGCATGAGCCCCTTCTCTTCCTCACACCATCTTTGTCATCTATCGACGGAAGCGTTCCGCCAGGTCCTCGTCGCACTGTCACAAAAACGACCACACGCTTGGCATCTGTCGGCAAGACCGCATCACCCACACTCGACTCAATTAACACCCACGCCACACTCTCGACCTGTCCAATTCGGTCAATCTCGCCATTATCGGTATTCGACGGTGTCCGAAGCTCAAACACCTCGACGGACGTTGCAATTCAAAGCAGTCAACCGACGTCCGAGACATTAAGCAGGTAATCGACCGCCTTACATTCATCGTTGGCGGGCGCTAAGCAAACTCGCGCCGCGCTTGCACCACAGACCACGCTCAAGCTTGGACCGTCTTGCAGTAGTTGGAGCCAAGGACCGGCTTGCGTGCAGGATCGCTTAAAGCCAAGATAGTTACTCGGTATTCACTCGACCTCGGCAGCAATTGCCGCTTATTTGTTGAGTTATCAGGCCCACACGAGCCCCGCAGTCCGCCATTCCTCTTAGCACACATCAAGACCTTCGTCGCACCGCCGTTCCTCCCTCAAGCGATACCTGACCGAATCCACCGAGCTTTTCTCACTCATCGTCGGCAGCCCGTCCTCTTCCTTTCCTTTCCGCACACCACAACCTTCCTACCACTTGGAACATCTCACAGCCATCATGGGTCTTTTCGACGTCGGATCGCTCCGAGTCAAGAAGCTTTCGAGCTCCAAAGACACTTTCAACAACGATGCTCAAGGTTTGTGGCGACAAAAGAATAACTCGTCCTCGAAGAACCTTGGTGTCTACTCGGACGCTCGCAATGGCGCCTCGACCCGTTCCCTCTCTGCCAGTCACGCTTCTGTGTCTCACGACACTGCACCTTCAGCGTTCCAAGCCAAACGCAGCGCGTCAGGCATCACCACGAGAGATGCTGCTAGGCAGAGCAAGCTCGAGCGTATGATGGGTGCGGGTGTTCCGCAGATTCAAGTCGTCGACCGCCAAGATCGTCGCGCACCTTCAGGTCTCGTAGACCGCACCCAGCCTTCCGTCGACTCGATCCACCATCGCAGCCACCAACCTTCGTTTTCCGGCCGTAATCCTGCCTTGACCAGAGCCATGTCGGTCTCAGAGATGAGCGAGGCTCACTCGTCTTTCTCACGCACCTTCTCCTCCGACATCTCCAACACGGTTGGTGGCGCTACCACCTTCACCGAAATGTCCGAAGTCGACTGCCCGGTCTGTCTCGAGCCGCTCTCTCACAGGCTGGCGGGAGAAAAGCCGCACGTCGTTCCCACCTGTGGTCACGCTCTGCACAATGCCTGCTTCACCGCCATCTATGGCCCTCCCGAAGCCTTGCTGGCTGCTCAGAACTCTGGTAGTCGCTTGCGTGGTGCTGGTGCGGCTTCCAGGCAAAGTGTCGGATCTCCCGGTATGTGCGGTGTATGCCGTAAACCCATTGCACTCGGCGAAGGCAACTCGAGCAAGTCGCAAAAGCTTGCCGGCATCAAGGCACTCGCTTCCGCCGATTCTCCTCAACCTCGATCCACGCTCTCCTTCTCTGACCAAGAAGAGAGCCCGCAAGCACACAATGACGATCCATTGGACTCGCAGCAGCAGTCAACCAAGACTCGTCAGACCATGAGCTCGGCCGCTTCTTTCTCGTCTAGCTCATCCAATAGCCAGACCCTGCCTACCGTGCGAGCCAAACCAGAGTTCTCCACCATCTATTCCAAGTCCAACGGCAAGCAACCAGGAAAGATCAACGTCGTTTCCGTTTTGTCCATCGAGGTGCCCAGCCGCCGTACCCCTTACGACATGCGTGACCTTGTGCTCGATCCCATCTCGGACGAGTTCGCGGAAGAAAAGAGCGCAGACGGAGCGCGTGAGGATGACGATGCCTACTCGGATGATCTCAAGCGAAGTGGCTCAGGTTGGGAGGCAAACGGCCTCGGAGGCGGTCTGACCGCTGTAGATCGCTCTCGCAGCCCCATGCCCGACGCAAAGGTCGGCTTCACCGAGCAAGGCGACACTCAGAATGTCATGTCGCGTTCCGACTCACCCGAAGACCAGGGCTTCTCCTACGGTGCAACTCCGGCTGGCGCCGTCGCTACCATCGACCCGACGCACGCCATCCTCGATGATCTGCAGCAGCGTGTAGCTGACTGGAAGGGCCACTCGATCGAACACTTTGGTCCTCTCGTTCTCCACGACCTCCTCAACATTCGACAGGACTCGGTCGTGCGTGAATTCCACGTCTACCTCTTCCAGGAAGCGCTACTTTGCGTCACCGAGGAGCGAAGGAAAGGGCTGGGTCGCTTCATCGCCACCAACGGTGCCAGCACTGGCGCCGCTACCTCCGAGGCCGATACGGGCAAGCCTGCTCTGAAGCTCAAAGGTCGCATCTACCTCCGTCACATCCGTCGCGTCCTCGACTCGTCTGTGGCCGGCGAACATAGCCTTAGCATCACCATGGATGACGAGAATCTCGATCAGTTCGTGCTGTGCTTCCGAGAGACCGGCACCATGGACATCTGGCGATCTCGTCTCACAGAACTCACTGAAGGCGTTGCTGCTTCTCCCGCCGTCGGAGCTCCTCAGGCGCCAGCAGCATCCACTGCACATGGCTCCGTCGCACAACAGGCTCCAACTGAACAAACCTCCAGCGACTCGCTCGAGCAAAAGACGGCACCACCAGCAAGCGACCCCTTCAGTGCTCCTGGATTGAGTCCGCTCCGATCCCACGCGAACCAGACCGTCACCAGTGGCTCAGCCTCGGTCCTCAGCGGCAAGTCTGGCTCTCAACACGGAGCAGCGCCAGCTCTCCAGGCACGCTACAGTCACAGATTGTCTGGCGTCTCTTCGAATCACCACAGCACTCACGCCCATGCTTCCAAAGCAGCACATCGAGTCTCGACTTCAAGCGATACGGTTCCTCTGTACCAGCAGTGGTCTAGTTCTGGTGGTCTCGATCCTCGCGTGCCGCCTCCCAGCATGCTACCTCACACACCCATCGACCTCGTCCTCATGATCTCGGTTCCTTCCGTGTTGCCAGAGCACGTCTCGGGCTCGATCAGCTCATCTGCCGCGCTCAAGTTGCGCCTCATCCGCTCCTCGCTCGACTTTGTTGTTCACAGCCTTGGACCCAACGATCGCATCTCGATCGTCGCTTTCACCGTTGGCATTGATGGTGAAGTCAAGAGGACTGGTCTGCTCAACCCGCACCGCGAGACCAGCCGACAGCTCTTGCAGGAGTTCATCCAGAATATCGGTCGTCCTTGGGACACGCACGAGGCTGATCCTTTCAGCGTCGACCTAACCAAACTCGGAGGCTCGAGCGAGCGCATCGACTCGGTGACTGCTGTCAATGTTGGATTGGATGTGGTGCTTGGCAGGAAAGCCAAGAACCCGGTGACCAGTATGATGCTCATCAACGATACCTCCGATGGTCCCAAGCGCAATCAGATGGACTTGGTCATGGCACGAGCCGAGGCCGCCAACGTCGCTATCCACTGCTTTGGCTACGGCAAGACGCACGACCCTTCATCGCTCTGGCTCATCTCGAACCACACCAGAGGCTCGTACACCTTTGTCCGAGAATGGTACCAGCTGCGAGAGTGCATCGCTGGCTGCCTCGGCTCCACCATGTCGGTCGCACTCACTGACGTCAAGGTTCACATTGGTGTTCCTCAGGACAACTGCTTCAAGATCCGCAAGATCGCAGGCTTGCCCGGTGCCATCATTTCCTCATCTGGCAAGGACGTCGACATTGACATTGGCGAGATCAAGTTTGGTGAAGCCAAGGATCTGCTCGTCGAGCTCGAGCTGGACTTGGCGAGCCTTCTGCCCACCTTGATGGAGAACAGGCGCGACAGCAAGAGCATCGGAATGGGTCCGATCGAGCAAGGCAGTGCCACGGACGACTTTATGCAGAGAATGGGTATCCAAGATATCAGTCTGGTCGATTCGGATGGCGCCGAAGGCTTCCTGGAGCAGATGGTGGAAGAGGTTGGAGTGTTTGAGGCTGACGTCAGCTTCAAAGACCCTGCTACCGGTTTGAGTACCTCGCGACTTGCCAACCCAGGTGTTTTGACGCTCGAGATCGACACGCATTCGACCGATCCATTGACCAACGGTCCTCCTGGCTTGGCGGCCGTCGTAGCCGAGCCTACCGTCACGCGTCGACGACTCGAGGTGCTCGTCTCCGAGATGATGACGCGATCGCTGCTGCTCATCTCGCGCAAAAACTACGGTCAGGCGCTCAAGGTCATCACCGAGACTCGAAGAATTATTGATACGGTGGTGCAGGCGCTCAACGGGCCCAACCAGAACAAGCGTCGATCGATGGTGGTGCATCGTTCCAACCAGAGGAAGGTGCGCGAAGCAGCCAACCAGCGTACCATCTCTTCGCTCATGGCCATGATGAGCGACCTCGACATTCTCAGCGAGGGCTTGGAGCACCAGCACCGTTCGAGCTTTGATCGTGACGGACGCAACTTTGGTGCTCAACAGGCTATGATCTTGCGCGATCAGAAGTCGTGGACCACCCGCACAGATACAGAGTATCTCTATTTCAGGGACGACAATGCGGCTGCGTTTACGGCTTGGTCTGCTTCGTTTGCTTCGATGCGATGAATCAGTCTGTTGCCGTGAGAAATCCAGAGGAGTAGGGCAGGGAAGAAGAGGAGGAGGGAAGAGGAGGAGTTTCGATCAATACCCGATCTTCTACAGATCTAAGCGAGGTCTGAGCGCTTTTGGCTCCCTCGCTGCATCCACACTTTGTTTCAACCAGATTCGTGTTCCTGTACTAGTTAGGCCACCATACTGTCATTCGTTGGGAATCGTCACATTCTTTTGTTCAGTCGTCTACGTGCGCAGCATCACTGTGTTCAGCTTGGTTCGTGCATGAGTGCGGGCAATGCTTGGCAGCGCTTGCGCCTCGAGATCAAATCGGCAATGGATGAGTGGTGTAGCCGAGATTGTGAGCGCACCTTCGTCGAGTGGTACGCACTTGAGGTGGTTATCATGCGCCATCGTAGTGAGCTGAGCGTGGGTGCTAGGCAGCTTGGATGTGAAGGTGCGACGATGGTGGGTTTAGGGTTTGAAGAAAGCAGGATGAGATTGGGCGGCAGTAGGATGTGCCAAGGGAAGCCAAGGCAGTGATGAGTCTTGGTTGCGCTGGAATCGAGGTTTAAGTTGAGTCAGTGAGGTCGTGAGAATAGACTTCGGACATTTGAGCGGAGGGATTGAAAAGGGTCCAGCGACGCAGCGAAGAGGACTTGGCGGGCGCGAAAAAGCCTTGGCCCGCATACAGTGGAATGAGAGCCAAGAGTCTCCGTTGCCATCACACTACGCCACAGCGACTCTGTAGAGCTTCAACTGTCAAGAGAGGGCCCATTCGAGTTTGAAGAGCTTCTTGGCAACCTGCATGCTACCAGACCGGCGGCAACCAGAGTCAATCGACGAGGACAAAATAGAGTCTGGCTCTCTCTTGGCTCATCTTTTGTTTCACAGAGTCCCACGTTGAAGTATTGGACAATGAAACCTAGATTGGCACTAACGGATGATGATGACGTCGAACCAGCTGTGTAATGCCGTTCTTGGCTGTTCGAGTGGGGTCAGTGCTTGTCACTGGCTCTTTCGACAATGGTAATTTTCCTAGGATTGTGTTGAGCGTCGTTGATCTGCGCTTTGCAGGGGTCATTGGGCGGTCTCTGGATCCAGAGCAACAGTAGAAGCTCGAGGTGAGCCAGACTGTCACTGGGCTCGCTGCGTTCCAGCCAAGTGGAAGAAGAGCTTTCCGGGTAAAGCATCCGCAGCGGAGGATGAATTGCAGCAAGCGCCTAATCGACTCAGTACGAGACCCTTGAAGCAGCTGCTGGCTATCACTACCATTTCCAGTCTCCGTCGTGCTTAAGGTCAAGGAGTAGGACAGAAGGATGCAGCGGCTGACGAACAAAGAACAGGGTCTCCATCAGGTGTGAAACGCAACGTCCATCGTCGACACCTGAGGATTGGCATCTCTCACGCCAAGCTCACCACGTCAACCAGCTTTGAATGCCAAGAAGGGGAGCCCAGCCAACGGTCAAGCGTGGAATACAAAAAGGGCAAATCGCCATAATGCCAAGAAGCTTGGATTTCTCTTTCAGCACGCTGCCCCGCCAATAGCAAGTCTGGTCGCTGTAACTCTGCCAAACCGGACAGCTCGGTGAAATTTTACCTGCATCAAAAATACTATTTTTTTAAACTGATTTCTCGGCAGTCTCTAAAAAAAGCAGCAGCAGCTCTATATCCTCCCTGCCGGCATCGACGTTTTGGTGGAACGCCAAGAAAAATTTCCTCGCCTTGGCTTGACATGCTTCATGCACACTCTCATTCAACTTGCCCGTGTTTCTGCGCTTTGCTGCCGTGCTTTTCTCCCCTTCAGTTCTTGGCTTTGCTACACCTCTCGCCAGTCTGTGGTGAAGAGGCATGATGAGTGGTGTTGCTTGCGCTTCCATCGCCTGTGTTTGATTTTTTTCATGCTTGGCTGCCTCTCGTGTATGCTGCGTTGCCGAAGCCGAACCTGTTTGAGCAGCTATATGTAGAAACGACCAGTTTGATATATATGGCTGAGTTTGACAGGCTTGGATCGACAAAGGCCCCATCTCAGACCTTCCTCGACATCTACTACCGTCTCTTCCTACTAGCTGCGCCTACATCCAGTCGTCATTGCTCTATCTACACCACCGCAGCATACTGTAGCATCCCACCATGCCGCTTCTCATGTCTCGAAGCAAGTCGCCCGAGACGGCAGAGTCCTCTTCTGCTCCCTCGTTTCGATCGCGATCCAGCGCTTCTTCGTCGTCCTCACACAGGAACAACGGTGGTCGCTCGTCACAGAAAGCAGCCGAGCTTCGTGCTCGCTACGAGATGGCACAGGCGATCCAAAAGCCTTGGCCATTGCATCTGCTTGAGAACGGCGTCAAGCCCAACACTGCTGGACCTTCGGCGTCCTCTACGACTCGCGAGTCGCACAGGAGCACCCGCGCTTCAACTTCGTCAGCCGCCAAACACACATCCTCGTCCTCTACACGTTCCTCATCGTCATCATCCCGTCGCGAGCGTTCAAGTGCCGCTGCAACGCACGCAGAGCTGACCAGCCTCGACATGGACGCCGCCTCTCGATCGAGCAAGAAGAAGCGCAACTCGGCAAACTCGCTCGACAAGCTCTCGCTGTCGCCAACGCTGAGCAACTGGATCCGAAGAGCAAGCAGGGATTCGGACAAGAGCTCTTCGAGCACCGACAGCAGCAGTAGCAGTTCCAATACTTCACCGATGCACTCTCCGAAGGATCTTTAATCACGTCGCCGTCGCGAAGTTCTACTGGCGCCGGGCTCTTTCGATCGTAGTTGGACGAGCAATATACCCTCGCATATACCCTATCTTCTAGTCGCGTTTAGCAACGTAGTCGATCTAATCAATGTTATATGATAACCTTACATCTCCTGGCGAATGCGCTTCGACGGGCCGTGCTTGAGCTGCCAGTCGTTTTGCTGTTGCTCCGCGCGACTGAGAGCAAAGATACTTGAAGTTGGCGTGATGCATCACCGTATGTCACAGCCTGAAAGATGTGAAGGGAGACACGATGCGGAGAAAGCCTGAGATTCCAGTCACATCCGGGATCGGGCGAGAGAGAGAGACGCCATAAACTCTCATTGCATTGTTGCTTCAAGAACAGCAGCACGGCCAGGTATCTACGACAACTCGTCACGCACATACAATTGCGAGCCTGTGTCTCTCGAGACGGGATGAATCGAAATGAGACTTCGGCTGATGCTATGATACTCGACTGCTCGAAGTGCCCGCCGGCCTCTTCAGGGGTACATCGAGCGCAGAAGCAGCAACGGGTGGGACAAAAGAGCGAGTGGTGGGAGCCGAAGATGATGAAGGCGCAAAAACATTGACAGACTTCCTCAACACAAAGTGAATGCTCAAGACGAGGTCGGCTTTGCATTGTCCTGTGCCCGCAGCCGACTTTCGACTGTACCAATATGAAATGCACAGTCAAGTGACTCGATCGCACCGTACCTGCTTCGACTCAGGAGTCGACAACGTCGATCACGAAAAGATCAACGGCCGTGTGATCTCATATCAGCGTCTGTGCGGTGGAAAGTCGATTCAGATTGCCGAAACTCTTAGGGAGAGGCTGAACAGTTCTGACAGATCTCGATTGGACATTCAACACGGGCTGCAAAGCCGTCGAAGCATGATATAAGGAGGCGTCTTTTGCCAGTTGTTCAAACTTCCTGCACACTCATCCAAGCATCAAATTCCCCCATCTTGCGATACACAACGACTCTTTCCTCCACACGCTCCCTTCTTCTCTGACTACAGTCAGCTAGCGACAGACATCGCTGCTCAATGGTTCTGATCGGTGTAAGCCGCAGGACCGGACCACCCATCGACTACGTACGAGGCGCCGTACACATCCGATCACTCTTCTCGCATGGAGGTGGCGATCCCGAAATCATCTACCAGCTGGAGCTCGAAGATGACAAGCGTGCTGTACTCCGTAACATTCTTCAAGTGCTTATTGACACTCACAATTATGTGGTGTATCTGCAGCAGTTTGACCGGGTCATATGCATCACCATTGACGGCAAAAACGCAGAATGGACTTCACTTGAACAACTGGGAAGCCAAGTGCTCCGTCGAGGGTAGGCACGAGCACTGCGATGCCAAAAGAAAGCCCCACTCTGGAGCTCATTATATCAAACATGCAAAAGACGCTCCGGACGACACGATCACGGTGGAACAGGCACGAGCGATGACGGGGAAGGATTTTATCGGCTATCCGCGTAGTCCGATCTCAAAGGTGGTGATTTACGAGACGGTTGACCTCGAACATGGCGACAGGAACGCTCCGCCTAAGGTAGCCAAGGTGTATCGGGTCGTTGCTGATCCTCCGTCTAAGTCGAAGAAGAAACACAAGCCACACAGGGAGGCATACGGCTTATAAGCTGAACACTGGTCCGCAGTTGCAATCTCCAAAGCTGTGATATTGTCCGTCTTTGTTTTCCTCTTGCCATACTTCGTTTTGTTCTCCTTTCGGCAATTCACTGCCAAGCAATTTCAACGCTCTTTTCTTCTCATCCAATGTTGAACGAGCGAACAAATGAGCACGGAAGGGAGACGCTGAGAGTGGGAGTAGAAGAGGCAGACGTAGACAAAGCACAACCGGCGACTAGATCGGAGCATGCCTGTGCACCGCACTTCATGTGGTCTTGTCGGTGAGCACCACTTGCGTATTGTGTGGGTAGTTCTCTTCAGTTGTTCGACGGTCGCCTGCGGTCTTATGAAGAACGATGGTGGTGCATTCCGGCGGTTCATTTGTATTCTCGAGCTCCCCGCCCACGGAGAAGATTCCAAGAATCGTTTCAGCAGGTCCAGGCCATTTTGTTTCCTGACCACTCATCGATCTGCCAACCACTGCTCCGCAACGACACAGCTTCGGGCAGCCTCTTAATCTACCCTGATCACTCTACACTCCACTTCTTGCGGGATTCGACGACTAGCAACGCTGAAACTTGCGGCACAATGGTGTTCGTAGGCCCCGGCAGTTACGACGGACCACCTATCAACTACCCTATTGAAATTGTGTCAATCAGGTCGCTCTACACACATCAAGCTGGCGATCCAGAGATCCTTTTTCAGCTCACACATCGACACGATACGGACTTCGTTCTACGAGATGTGTTGTCGATGCTTGTTGACACCCGCACACGTCTTCTGTCTGTGCAGCTGTTCGACCGGATTATCTGTATCACAATCGAAGGACGAGACACAGACTGGGTTGAGCTTGAGGCACCGGGACGCCGAGTGCTCAACGTCTAAGTGGAAGAAGTCCGCGAGTTGTACCCACGGTCGCCTGCACATATATGAAGATGTCCGTGCGGCCATGCATTTCTTTTGGATTGGTTCTCTTTAAGCCCACAGGACCATACTGTATAAGAAGTCGTGTCGATGGTCGCTGCTCTCTTTCACTCTGTCCTATTCATTCATTCATCTCTCTCGCATCCTCAGCAACGCAATACGATCAATTCCGATCTTCTAATCCACTCGCCCTCAGTTACGCTCTCTCTTCGTCTCGATGGTCTTGGTGCACTCAGACATTTACGACGGGCCTCCCATCAACTTCGCCCTCGGAGCCGTCTTCATCAGGTCTCTCTACTCCCATGGAGACGGCGATCCGGAGATCATATTCCGTTTGCGGGAATCTCACGATAAACTCGTCGTGTTGCGAGACCTTGTGCAGATAATGTGTGATACTTTCAACCATATCATCACTTTGCAGCAGTTTGACAGGGTCATCTGTATCACGATCAGCGGTCTCAACGCGAAATGGCCAGAGCTCGAGAGGATGTGCGGCGAGGCGCTCAACATCGAATAGGCGGCAAGGCAGGTCACTACAGCGGGTGCAATGCCTCTCGACCAAGCATTCTAGGGTAGCAATACAGAAGGCGGGTGATAATCGGTGTACGACTATGATGCAGATTCAAGGTTTGACCGATTGACTGATGCTAATTTACAATGTGGGACGAAGGCGTTGCCTGGTCGTCGAGGGAGACAAGAAACGTTGTATATCTTTCATTCCCTTGTTTTGGTGTAACCTCAGCAGCAACGAGAATGACGTGCGATGCTTTGGCGGCTGTGAAGACAAGCTTGCTGAAACGATCTGCACGACAGGTCGATGTGGGAAGCTTGGACTGCGAGACTGAATTGCAGATTGAGGTATCTATTGGTCCTCCAAGGCGAGCTCGAGATCGGCACCGTAAAGCTTCGAGTTGAAGAAGCCAGGGTCGAACCAGTTGACTCGAACGTAACCGTCCTCACCACCCGATGCGTATGCGATACCGGCGGGGTGGATGGCGATTGTGTTGATAGGACCAAAGTGACCTGGGAGACGAGCGCACTCCTCCTCAAAGACCTTGTGCCAGAATCGGGTCTCGAAACGACCCTGTCTCGCCGAAGTGGTGGTGACGTTCATGGCATCCTGACCACCACCCACAATGACGAAGGGCTTTGTTGGGTGAATGGAAGAACTGTTCAAAGGAGTCTCGGTGGCGTATGTCTTGATGACTTGCAAAGTCTTGGAGTCGATGAGCTTGGAGGTCTTGTCTCTGGAGGAAGTGACAAAGTATGTGCGGTCGGCGCTCATCTGCAAATCCGAGATGACTTCGGTGTGTGCCTTGGTGGAGTTCTCTTCGAGCTCGGCGTCGATGCCGCTCTCGGGCTCCTTGTCGTCGTGGTAGTAGAGCGCCACCTTTCCGTCTTCGTGACCGGTGACAATGTATTGATCGCAAGGGGCAAAGGCAGCAACGACGGCCTTGGGGCCAGAGAAGGTGATGGTGCGTGTGGGTTCAGGGTCTTGTTGAGTCCAGGTAGCGGGGTCACGGTTGATGCGGAAGACGCGCAGGGAGCCACGGAAGCCCATGCGCTGTTCTGTGACGACGAGGACCTGTGTGCAGTCTTCCGAGAAGGCGACGCGCTTGGCAGCGGTGGTGAATTCCCAGACGAAGAGGCACTTGCCGGTAGCAACCTCCCAAAGACGCATCTGGTTGTCGGCAGATCCGGACACGAGCAGAGTGGATGTGGCTGAGTCATGCGAATGGAGTGCAAAGTTGAACGGGCGTGTCGAGATACGGAGTGATGTAGTGCAGTGATCGTTGAGTGGTGATGTGACGGAGATGGAGAGAAAGCGGTGTCGATTGAATTGAGCGGTGAGTTGACGAGGCAGACAGCAATGTTGCGGCAAACAAGGCAGAATGATCAGTAAGAGTGAAAGCAGATGCGAGCGGCATGGTCTATTGTTTTACCTACAGTCTACGTCGACGGTCCAGACGGTACCGTTGTGGCCCTCGTAGGTGCCGAGACGCTCGCCATTGTGAGAGAACCAAGCGTTGATGGTAGGGTCCTTTGCGACGGAGAAGAGCAAGTCACCTTCGCGGTTGAACTTGACCTGGGTGAGCGAACGCTCGTGACCCGACAAGAGAATGGGCCGCATGATGGATGTCTGCGGTGATGAGAAGCGATGGTGGAGGACGACGAGAAGGTCTCGAAGAGGTTGAATCGCGAAGACGATGCTTCTCAAGCTTGACGGCGAGCCAGAGAGAGAAGATCTCGAAAAAAGAAAGAATTCTCAGCGGTGGCAGCGCAGCACACTCAGAGTGTCTGCAACCGAAACAGCACCAACCTGCACTTTGCACTTTGCTCTCGAGACCCGCCTCGAGTCTGGCACAAGAAGAAAAAAGGGCTTTTTGACTTCAAAAGTTTTGTATTGATCATTAGAAATCAAGTTCGTCTTTGAATGTCAAGACGCGTAGTTTTGTAGTCTTCCTTCTTCGCCCCTCGCGAAAATTCAAGTTGAAGACAACCACAATCTCACAGGAAAAGCAAAAAGGCACTCGTGCGAGTATTCCCAGACAGAGCTGCACATCCTCACACGACTAGCTCGAGCCCTCGGTTGACTGCGCTCTCATGTTCTTCTATTCACCGGCTTCAGAAAGCGCCAAGCCGTTCACCTGTTCTGTGTGACAGACAGCCACAGATCGCTACTGCATCGCTTTTCGTGATCTACCACCAAAAGAGGAAGACCAGCAGACAGAAGGTGCAATTTGAAGCGACAATGCTTCGGTACGCATATCTCAGAGAGACCCGGCAGAGCGGCAACCGGTGCAGGCTTCGCAAGAAGAGAAGTGGAACACGCAAGCAAGACACACTGAGGGAAGCGAGAGTCGATTTTGACTTGGGACATGCGAGCTGACGGAGAAGGCGACTGCGCCACCCAAGAAAAGAGACAGAGTAGTTGAAAGAGAGATCGTCTGTGGAGAGAAAAAGGAGAAATTCGACCCTTGTCTAGAACATGGACGCACCAAAAACACAACACTCCCACAGAGCAGAGGGCGAAAGCGAGACGCGGAGACACGTAACTGACTTTGACTGCACTCAGCAATCAGCAGCAGCAGCAGCAGTACGGCACTCAGCCCAAAATTCAGCGTGGACAGACCGACTGAGCGATGCAACTCAAAATTGTCAGAGCGCTCTCGCAGCGCTTCGCAACTTTTCCGAACTCCCAATGAAAATCAGTGCAGTCGGTGACTCTTCTTTATCCCCTCGCGAAATTGAGCAAAGTCAAATGCAGTCGCAGTCGCAGTCGCAGTCTCAAGTCCGTTGAATCTACAACTCGCTCTCACTCCATCCGCCCGCCGCCGTGGACTGCTGCCGTGAACGCTTTCTCAACAAGCCGGTTCACTCTTTGAGTTTAGTCTCGACCGCTTTCTTGAATTCACATCGGTCCTACCGAAGACTTTCACTCCCTTATCCCCTTCCGCCACCACCAACACTTCCACCACCTTTCATCGACCAAGCATCGTTTCCCGCCTTTCTTGTCGATATCTTTTTTGCCCGTTCTTCGAATCGTCACGCTGCCACCGACTCCCCGTGCTCAGCCGATCGATCACCTACTTCGTGGTGTAACGAACACTCCGTCAATCCTCACGAATCAGCCTGCTCGTCTCCCGATCAAGGTTCAGGCAGCTTGCGACGAAACAAACCTAAAAGGCGCGACATCAGGACATCGACCTTCGCTTTCTTTTCGAGTTTCCACACCAAACCTTCTTTGTTCACTTCGACGAATCATTATCATCCAAACTCTCGTGCCAGCGATCCGCACATCTTCTCAAACCTCTTTACCAGCATCTCACTCTAATCGCAGTCTGTCTCGAACAGTGCGATCCTCGCCCCCTATCCGACAAAATGGGTCAGACACTTTCCGAGCCCGTCACGGAGAAGACCACGTCTTCGGGCGGCAACGACTCGGTCCTCTACGCAATCTCTGAGATGCAAGGATGGCGAATCAGCATGGAGGATTCTCACACCACCATTCTCGGCATCAAGAATGGCGCCGGTAGCATTGTCGGCAACTTTTTCGGTGTTTTCGACGGCCATGGAGGTAAGCTCATTCCAACCTTCTTTCGAGCATGCGATCCGTGATCCGCTTCCTAGTTGACACGCATCTGACACTTTCGATTCCATCTTCCCTGTTCCTCTGCACCCATCAACAGGTTCTTCTATCGCTCAATATTGCGGTCGCAGCATGCACGATACCCTCGTAGCTGAAGAGAAATTCAAGCAGGGAGAATACGCCCAGGCACTCGAGAAGGCCTTCCTCGATGTTGACGAGGATTTGAAGAAGGGTAAGTGTCCAGATTCGAGTCAAATCCGCACTGTCGTCGAGCGTGTGTCTCATACTAATGCGGCCCTCCCTCTTCCTTTTGCATTGCTTGCTCCTCAGATCCCAACTACACAAACGATCCATCCGGATGCACTGCCGTTACCGCTTTCATCAAGACACTCGCCAAGGACTCGAAGCGACTCGAAACCATCTTTGTAGCAAATGCAGGTGACTCCCGATGTGTCATCTCTCACGGCGGATCCGTAGTCGACCTGAGCATCGACCACAAGCCCACGCTGGATTCCGAGCGAGACCGTATCGAGAATGCCGGTGGATACGTTAGCTGGGGCCGTGTCAACGGTAATCTTGCGCTCAGCCGAGCCATTGGAGATTTCGAGTTCAAGCGATCATTCGAGCTGCCCGTAGAGAAGCAGATTGTCACCGCCTTTCCCGAGGTCATTGCGCATCAAGTCGAAGAGGCCAAGGACGAGTTCCTCGTGCTCGCTTGCGACGGTATCTGGGACTGCCTCAGCAGTCAGCAGGTGGTGGATATCGTTCGACGATCCGTTGCCAACGGCAAAGAGCTCAAGGATATCTGCGAAGACCTCATGGACCGCTGTCTCGCACCGGATTCCGACACTGGAGGTATCGGCTGCGACAACATGACGGTGTGCATTGTTGCGTTGCTCAACGGCCGAACCAAGGATGAATGGTACAAGTGGATCAAGGACAACATTGAAGTGCCTCACGAGGGTCACGTCACTCCGGCACAAGTGGCTCCAGTGTTCCAGAGCTCGCAACCATCTGCTCGTGGCCAGGAGAGCGGTGCTGATGGTACAGTCAGCATCCAGTCGCTTCTGTCCGGCGGATTGGCGCGCGGTGAAGATGGCGAGGACGGCGCGGCAGGATCGCTCCGATTGCCTGGCGGTTTGGCGGGCGCGTTGAGCGGAGCTGGCATCGTCTTCCGACCTGGTGGACGCTCGGACGAAGGCGAGGTGGTGTACGAAGCACACGTGGTCGACGAGGAGGACAGCGGCGACGAGCAGTCGGACCAGAGCAGCACCGAGTCTGGTGCCAAAGCAACATCAGCTGAGGCTTCGAGCGAAGGCCAAGGTGCAGAGCCAAGGCTGGTGGAGTCGCCTCACACGGATGCCAAGCCCGCGAGCTCGAAGCAAGAATCGGACAAGATGGAAGTGGACGACGACGCAAAGGATGCTTCGAGCAGTGCCTAACAAAGTGGCTGCAATGCCTTGTCAGTGACGATGATCAACACTCGTCAATTCCTTCAAAGGCTCGCAAGACGTCTTGGCTGTCACCGTTTCTTGTTTCTTTCTATCAGTCTCTTATCAACAAACCACTCTCTCTCTCCCTCTCTCCCAACTTGGGCTCTTATTATCCGCGAGCATCGATTCCCAAAACCAAGCCCGAACCCTTTCTCCGCACGGGTTCTCTGACATTGTAGACAATACGATACCAGCTTTGCCATATGCACGAGACAAGACTATGTGGAAGCATCTGCATGTAATTGCGTACCTCTGTAAATTGTCCATTCAAGATCAACATGATTCGGTGTGAAGAGAGTTGAAGGCGTCGAAACGTGAGATCAAGAAGTGTGATGAGCCTTTGAGAAGATGCGCAGACGAAACGCACGGGTGCATATGAAGGCTCTGCTGCTGGCAACTGCGAATCGGGCATAGGTGGGGAAATGGCGGAGAGAAAGAGCCCCTTGTGGCGGTCATGCAGCTGAGCGCGTGTTGACCGTCGAAAGTGACACATGAACCAAATTTTAAAGGGCGCACTTCACGCCTCGGTTAGACCCTGACAGCGCCTCGACTCGACTCGTTGACCCCCTGACCAACGCACACACACACGCCCTCTCTCTCTGAAACGGCCATCGAAAGCACTTCCTTCAAGAGACGCATTTGTTGCGACCTCACCACCAACACTCCGCCATGCTCGTCGCTGTCATCTCCTCATAGCTGTCCAGATTGCAGGCATCGTGTCTGCGCTGACGCAAGATGCCGTTCAACTATG
Source organism: Sporisorium iseilematis-ciliati (assembly GCA_001748505.1). Classification (NCBI taxonomy): domain Eukaryota; kingdom Fungi; phylum Basidiomycota; class Ustilaginomycetes; order Ustilaginales; family Ustilaginaceae; genus Sporisorium; species Sporisorium iseilematis-ciliati. The sequence goes on along the minus strand of MJEU01000141.1, from coordinate 9,146 downwards.
GCTTTCTGAGCCACAGCGATCCGCTCGCGTTCGACCCCAACAACTATGTTCTCACCACCAACGGCTTCGGACTCTTCTTGACACAGGTCATCATCATCATTGTGCTATGTCAGCTGTTGGGCAAGCTATTCAAGCTGGTCGGCCAACCCGCCGTGGTTGGCGAGCTGCTTGCTGGCATCCTACTCGGACCTACCGCACTTGGCAACATCCCCGGCTTTACCGAGACGATCGTTCCCACGCAAGCATTGGGCTTACTCAAGCTCATGGCGAACATCGGCCTTTCCTTCTTCCTCTTCCTCATCGGTCTCGAGACCGACACTGAACTTATGGCCAAGTACTGGCAAAAGGTGATGCTCATCACGTTGCCCGGTATGGCTATCCCTTTCGGTATCGCCGTTGGTATCTCAAGGCTCATTTGGCAGGTGGAAACGGATCAAACCGTCAAGTTCACCACCTTTTTCCTCTTTGTTGGGACTGTCATGGCCGTCACCTCGCTCTCGGTGCTCTCACGCATCATGGCCGAGATGAACATTCTCAGTACTCGTCTGGGCTGCATCACCATTGCGTCCGGCGTGTGCAACGATCTCATCGGCTACGTCTTGCTTGCTCTGGGCTCGGCTCTGGGCACAGGAGGTAAGCAGATTGATGCTCTGTATCAGCTGCTCGGAGCTGCAGGCTACATTGCCCTTCTCTGGTTCGTCTTCCGCCCAATCATGAATCGCCTCATCGTCCGCAGTGGATTCGACATGACAACCGGAGCCGAGGACCGCGTCCCAGAGCATCTCCTCGTGATCGCTCTCTGCGGCGCTCTTGTCAGCGCTTTCTACACCGACTCGATGGGCGTCCATCCAATCGTGGGAGCTTTCAGCTTTGGCGTCTGCTGTCCCCACGGTAACTTTGCCGTCAAGGTCACCGAAAGCATCGAGACGCTCGTCATGCTTGTCTTGCTCCCGCTCTACTTTGTCACCAGTGGTCTCAGTACCAACTTCAAGCTTCTCAACGACGGCACCTCCTGGGGTCTTATTTGTCTTCTCATCGTCGGCATCTTTGTCAGCAAGTTCGGCGCCACCGCCGCGTCTGCCAAGCTAGCCGGGATGACGTGGCGCGAGTCCATGTGTGTTGCAAGTCTGATGCAGAGCAAGGGCATTATCGAGATCATCATCCTCAACGTTGCGCTTCAACTTGACGTCGTCAGCCCAAAGGTCTTTGCGATGCTCGTCATTTGCTTCTTGTGCACAACCATGACAGTGCGGCCTCTGTCAAGATATGTCTACTTTTCCAGTCTCGCTAAAGAGGATGCAGCAGCTGAACGGAATGGCAAAAGCGAAAAGTACACAGACGGGAAGGATGAAACAAAGGACATCTCTGCCTCAGACATTGGCAGCGACTCCGCTGATTTCCCAATCACAGTTGCGATTGCGTCTCCGAGTCCAGCAACAAAGACCCTCATGTTCCTTCTCAACCTCTTGGGACAACACCACTCCGCACCACGCACGTCTACTTCCAATGGTGAAGACGACGACAATGGGACCGGTCAAATTGCAGTCGACTTGCTCCGTTTGCTACCGATAGAGTACACTACGTCGTCCATTATGCAGCTCATAAACTACTCGGAAGAGCGTCACCGTGACGAGATGATGGAGAGTCTCAAGAAGGTGCAGCAACTTTGCAGAGTCCCGACGTCGGCGATGCTTGCCAGCGAACGCAAGCTGGGCCATCTCACGGCGACCGTGACTACTCCAGGCGCACCAGCGGTTGCTCATCTTTCCTATGCGGTCCCACCGGATACTTTCATTGTGCCTCGACATGATATGATCAAGATCATTGGACAGCAGAATGCCCGTGCCCAGCACCGACTCGGTACCGCTGAAGCAACCACCTCAGAGCTTGGGAAAGGCATGGCACTAGTAACATGGGAAGCGCACAACTCCTACGGTCGAGGTCTGTCGTGGCTCGGCGCTGCTGCAGCCGCTAGCGGTCTTTCCTTCTTCAAGACGCTCAACGAAGAGGATGCTGCCGTTTCCTTTTGGCAAGCCAACTCGGATGCGCAGTCGCTTCCATCTCGCCTCTTTCGCAACCTTCGCAAGCAGTGCGCCACGGGAGTCCTGTTGGACCCGAGCATGTCGCGCCTGTCTGCTGTGCCGCTCGCCAACTCTTACGAACGTCAGACCCTGGCAAGCCTTCGATACGAGCTCGAGCGCAGTCATGGCTTGCAAAGACCACTTGGTGTGCGGAGAATCATTGTTCCTTTCTTTGGAGGCGCCGATGATCGTGCGGCGGTAGAGCTGTTGCGCAAGATCGTACTCAACTCTCCTGGCAGTGTTCAAGGTCTGGTTATTACTTTTACTAATGCTGGCGATTCGGGTCACAGCAACACCCGGGCCGATGGAGCAGAGGTCAAGGCGCTACCGTCCACGATGCCGTTGGAGCACCTGACTGCCGAAGACGAACAGAACCAATCGATCAACCTGCAAACCATCCACCAGCAAGAGGCAGCTCGAGTGGATGCTCGATTCCTGTTTCATCAGCAGGATGCGTCTGCTGCTACCGCCACGGTCAAGACGATTCCGGAAGAGTTCATGGCGGCTGCTACAGCTGCTGACGCTCCGACTGAGCTCGGATCTAGCTCGTCACAGGTCGGAGATGAGAAACCGGCAAAGTCTCCTCAAGACCATCAAGGCGCGCAAGCACGCAACGAAGCCGGTATCATCTTTGTCGCTCTTCCCTCGACATCCGAGACAACCACAAGCCCGATCCGCACCATGAGCAAGTTCCTTATGCCCCTGTTGGACGAGCAGCAGGACATGGTCTTCATCGGCAGAGGCAAGTGGAATCAGCGCCCGAAAGAGTTCCGTCAAGAAGTCGAGCAGATGCATGCTGAACAGCTCGCGTCGTCGTCACCGTTGTCCGAGGAGTTGAGGGAAGAGCTTCGTACTGTAGGCAACTGCCTTGGAGCCGTGACAGAGGGCATACTGATGCAAACCCTCAAATCGTGCGCTGTCGTCGTCCAGGCTGCTCAGATGTGATCAGAACTACAGAACTGATACAGACTTGTCGACCCGTTGTTCCTTATATACCATTCGCATATCACCTAACGCTCGCATATATCCTCGTACAGAATCGCATTGCAATTTCAGTCCGTCTTGTCTCGCTCTGCTCTTGGTGTGATCTGTGGAAACTCTCATTCTCGTGTCTCACTCAGAATGCACATCGACCACGCTGAGCAAAGGCACCCTGTTCATCACTGCCAAACAAGTTCGAATTCACAAGGCAATATGCGCATCAACCAGAATCGCAACCCCACCCCGCCCAATTCTCGTTCTCCTCCGGCTCCTTGACCTTCGACCAATCGCAATCCTTACCATTCACAAACTCGTCCCCGTACCAACTCTTCAGCAGCAGCCCGACGGTGTTCTTTGCTGAAACGGTGCTCGTCTCCATCGTCGATACTAGGCTTTCCATCGCGTTGGGGTAGTACAGGTTGTCATCCACTTCCACACGCGGGAAGCGGTCTGTGGGTGTGAGGTAAGGATAGCTGTCCCACGTATGCCGTTTGACCCACGAAACAGTGTCGCCAAAGAGGTGCGACAGAAGCGTATCCGAGATGGGTTGGGGCGAGAAGATCTTGACGACGTATTCTTTGCCGTCCTTCGAGGTGGATGAGGGAGGCGTGACGGAGCGGAGGTAGTTGAGGGAGAAGAACTCCAAGTTCGGCTTCTTCACCGCCGAATTTGACGGCTCGTCTGGCTGGTCCGACGGTGGCTTCTTGTTGCTATTCGCCCTACGTACGCTTTCGCTCGACGTCAAGATCGTCCGAGGCACAACGTCCTGCTGTCCCAGCCCGAAGTACTCCGGCTTCGGACTCTCCCGGCTCGTCGTCAGCAGCGTCACATGCAGATGCACGAACGGCTTACTCTTGACCCGCTCCGGCGTGTTGAGCAACGTGATATCCGCATTGTGCCAAGGAGTAGCGACGATCACGGCATCGTAGAGCTCGCCTTCGCCGCTCTTCGTTCCGATGTACCACTGGACTTGTTTGTCCTTCTCCCCACTGTTGTATCGGACGATACCTGTCACTTGCCCTTCCACGCCCGTCAGTACTCGTGCGCCGCTTCGACGGGCAAACTCTTGGAAAATCCGATAGTTTCCGTCCTTCACCCCAGTCGCACCGGACGCTGCTAGACTGACCAACGCCGCGAAGCCGTGGATCTTGTCTGTGTCCTGTGCGTAGTTGACTCGTGTCGCCGCTTCGACCATCTCTTCGATGAAGAGTTCGGACACTCGCCGGTCTTTGAAGAACTGCATGCCTGTCGTTGACACGAGTGACGTTGCGTTGATAGCGGCAGATAGGTCTTCGATGGAGGACCAGGGGTAGCCGGAGATGCTGCTGGTGCTATCGCTATTACTGCGCGCGTGGAGGAAGCTAGGGCTGTACAGTCCGGCAAAGTAAGACAGCTGCTGCTTGACGATCCCTTCTGTAGTAATCGCACTGTACCCGTAGCGGAGGAAGAACTTGGCACTTGTCCACCAACTGCTCTGGTCGCCTTCAAACAAGAACTGCTGTCCGTCCCAGATTCCCATTTGCCCGGACAGCCCGTTATGCGCTCCAGTCTCGAGCTCGAACTGCTTCACCGCTCGACGAATGTTCAGATTGACATCGGCAAAGATGCTCGCTCCCAACTCGACGGGATCTTTACTGTCGTCGTCGTAAGGGAAAGTGACGGCGGTTCGACCGCCGATCCGCGTCTCTCGTTCGTAGATGGTGATGTCGAGTTTGTCGGTAGAGTTGATGGTGGAGAGGGAATCTTGAGCACGTTTGAGAAAGTAGGCTGCGGAGGTGCCGGAGGGGCCAGCGCCGATGATGGCTATTTTGCGGGTGCGGCCGGTTTCGGTTGGGTTGAGGTGGGCAGCGGCTTCGAAGTAGCCTTTCTTGGAGACGGGGGCAAATAAGATTTGGTCGTTGGCTTCGGGGAGGTGTGCATCGCTGTCCAGCTTGGCTGCGGTGGCAGTCACTTGGTGGAGCGCAGCGAGAAGCAGGCTCAGCTGTGAGACGAGCGAGGAACGAACCATCGTGGCTGAGTCGGGTGCATGCGACGCTATCGGTCCGCGATGTCTATCACCCGTTTGGTGTGCTGTGATATCGGAGTGAGTCCGAGATGATTGATAAAGCAGCGGAAACGCCGATCCAGCCTGCGAGAGTCGATGCTGAACCTGAGCTGGAGCTCGAGATGCTGGACGCTGGTTGGCAAGAGTCAAGCTGCGCAACGATGCTTCCCTTTCACAGTTCAGGGTCTTACGCAGGGGCCATTGCGTGCTTTCTCCTCCACACTTTCCCACGCCTCATCTGCTAAGCGCTTCGACAACAGAAAATCAGACCCGAAATGGCGGCACAAAATTCGCTACCAAGCTCCTATCGCTTCAGTACCTTTTCGGCCACACCCGACAGACCTCGACAACATCACAACAATACGATCGAATCGGAAAAGGTGACATCGATGCCCAACGGACGGATAAAAGCGAAACCCCGGATAAGGTCATTATTCTAAACTACAAGATTAAAGGATCGGCACGAAACAGAGGGATTAGTATTAATAGCAAGAAGGATGAAAGGTTTTGGGAAAGGGCATTGAAGCGAGTCGCTTCGAAAGAGGAAAGCACATCGTGCAAATCACAAGGGACGTTTGTGATCTAGGGGAAAGAAGAGCTGGGTTTACACACGCACAGCAGAGTCGACCAGCGACTTGTTGTCGAGCCGAGCGTGCCAATCGCGCGCATGTTCCATCTTGGGCGAGTGCATCAGAGGCGACCGAGCATGATGAATTCCAGGACGAGCGATGCTGTAGTTGGGCCCCGGGGGTGAGCGCTGCTGCACTTCGTCCTTGTCGCCATCCGACACACGTCGACGAGAAGGCGATCGTTGATCCTCGTCAGATTCTTCTGCCCATCGCTTGGCTGGCTGGCCTTGGCCTTGGCCTCGCATCTCTTCGGATCCGTTGGCCAAGTGAGTGGTTGGCTCTGCGCGCATTCCGTTGGCTGTGGGCGGTGAGAAGCGGAGCGAGTCGTAAGACCGGTACTCTCTCATGCGGTGAGGAGCAGAGTTCGATGCGGGCGAAGTTGTGTAGCCTTGCCCAGGAGCACTGGTGCCGTAGGCGTTGGAAGGCAGACCACCGATGCGTGGACCGGTTCCGGCGTCGCTGCTGCTACCGCTGCTACCTCCAGTCATCTGCCTGCCGCTGCTGGGCCCGCGTCGGTCCTCTTCGCCTCCAGGACGGCCAAAGCGACGCAGGTCATCCTTGTCATCGGGTGGGCTACGGTTGCTGTAGCCACCGAGCATGTGGCTTTCGAGCACAGGACGATGCTGACGCTCCACGACGCTCTCGAGCTCACGAATGTACTCGAGAGCACGCTTGAGGATCGTTGCTTTGCTGTCCTGCCCATCTCGGCACGCGGGAATGGCTTGGCGCAGATCTTCGAAGCCAGTGTTGATCGACTCTCGACGTTTCTGCTCGGAAAGCAAATGCGCTACCCTCCTGTTGGCGTTGACCGTCGTGGCGGGTGTGGCCGTCGGAGGTGTGATACCGCCAGGGCCGGCAGCTGCTCCCGGCGCGACGCCGAGCGTGGAGGCAGGACGGGGAGGTTCCATGCCCGCCATCATGCCTGGTCTCGCCGATGCATGGTTGGGTGCTGCGCTCTGGCTTCTAGACTCGGGAGGGCTGTAGGTGCCAGGACGGAAAGGACGCGCGCCAGGCGGTGGCGGATACCTTGAAGCGAGCTGGTCGTCTTCCATCAAGCTCGACGTCGCACGTCGTCGAATGCGTCGAGCGTCTTCAGCAGCGTCGACATCCAGCGGCCGAATAGCGCCGCGCGCATCGTGCGGGTAAGGTGGCATAGCAGCGAATCCCGGAGCATTCTCGTGCGGATACATGGGTCGTGCTCCTCGCTCGCTACGCCATCTCTCGTCATCTCTTGCGCGCTCGTGGGCGAAAGCGTCAGGATGAACATCGGGTCGATCACGTGCTGAGGGGCCGGCTCTCCATTGACCCTCATCTCGCATTGCGACTGGTGGGCCTGGCATGCGAGGTCTGTGCGGGTCGTCGGAAGGGCGTTGCCAAGGTGCTGCTGATCTGGCATCATCCCTCGGTGGGCCGTAAGCTGCAGGTGGGAGGCGAGGACTGTAAGGATCTTTTACGAAACGTGGATCAGGTCGGTCATAGTTGCGCCACGCAGCCTCGTCGGAAGCGGGGTCGGCACGGTCCGAATCGCGATGGAAAGGCGGTGGTGGGGGGCCAAGATGTGGGAACTTGGAGTTGGTCGGTGGGCCATAGGCGTCATCTCCTGGACGTGGGTAAGGACCACTTCGGAGAGGCTCCATGTCGCGTGGCGGGTGTTGGCGTGCGAGGTGACCAGCAGGAGGTGTTTGACGGTGCTCGAGTGCCGAAGGCGGCGGTATCCTATCACGTCCGTGCTCGTCTGTTCGCAAGGGTAGTCGAGGAGCAGGGGGTGTATCTCTTGCAAGTGGTTCGCCTCTGACACTGTCGGATTGGTGCGATGAAAGTGACGAGATGGGCGGAAGCGTATTGCGATCACCTTCTGAAGGTCGACTAGGGAGCATGATGGTAAGAGAGAACGAGGAAAGCCTGGTTGCGAAGGTCAAGAAGTAGCTCAACCGAGTGAGCCAGATAACTCGGGATGTCCGATGAGAGGTGGGAGGAGTTGGTGATTATAGAGGCGTGAAATTCGAGGCTGGTGCGCAAATGACTTTTTTGCAAAGCGATTGTTGGTCAAGATTCGCTTGGTTGTGCCGAGCTGTGCCGTGTCGTGCTGAGCAGATGGTTCAGGTGCCAGGCCGATTGGATGGTGGGATTGAGAGACACAAAGTCGACAAGGAAGACGCAAAACCTAATCGTGACGGCAGCAGTAAGAAGAGATGCGTCGACTGGACCGAGGAAAGCGAGACGAGGGATTCGATCACTATCGAGAGGTCGCAACCTAAGGTTGATGATGCGATAGCTCCTCGTTGTTGAGAAGAAGGAGGTGATGAGGTGAAGAGAGGAGAGAGGGGGAGAGAGAGGACAACACAGCGGGAAGGAGAAGAAATGGAAAGGCCGGACGGCTGTGTCGAAAGAGCGTGAGGATCATATGGGCTGACAGACGATCTTTGCGCTTGTCACACTTCCCAGATGACAGGCAAACAGAAGCTGCAGACGCAAAAGCAGACGCAGCAGCAACGAGCCAAGATTCTATTGTACCCCTTCTATTGCCGAGCCAGAATAGCTCGCTTGCATTTGGTACGTTTCCTCAGTCAGCCAATTTTTCATGCCGGAAAACTGGAGGAACCGAACAAAAGAGAGCGGCGAGCGAAGAAGAGATGCCAAAAAAAGAAGCTAGAGAGAGCGTCCACCTTTGCCAGTCAGTCGAAAAAGGAGAGTGGGAAAGTGAGACAACCCAGAGGCGGCGAGGCAAGCAGGAACAATGCGATCCAAAAAAGCATTCGGCGAGGTCAACCTTGCATGTTTGGCTTAGCGAGACAAGTCAAGAGATGCACAGCCGAACAATGGGAGATGGGACTGGACAGAGCGGCGTGTTGCCGAAGAAAGGGCATGCCGCCTACTCTTACAAAGCATTCAAGCGTGTGCTGTAGCGCAGGTGCATGTGCTGTCGGCCAACACGAAAAGAAGGAAAGAATTCTAGATATGTGTTCAATTAAAATAAAAAAAATTCAACAAAAAAGCATTCAGCAAAGGAGAGAGAGAAGACCCGAGAGCGAACAGGAAAATGAAAAGGAAAAGGAAAAGCATTGAATGGCCGGGCATTGCCCGACGTGCGTGTGCCAGAGCGAGCTTGAGTGCTTGTGTGGTTTCAGTGCGGTGTGAGATGCAGGCTTCACCTCGTGAAGAAGCAGCAAGAATCTTGTGGGACCGCGCGGGAATGAGCGGCGTGGTCAGATGGATGCCATGATTCATGCAGACGGCGGGGAACCCGAAAATGCGGTTGCGCTCAGGTGCCCCACCAACCCACTCTTTTTTGTCCTGTTGGCAGGCAATCACAATGCATGTGAGCGATTTTCCTTTTTCCTTTTTTTCCTTTTTCCTTTTTTTTTTTTTTTTTTTTTTTTTTTTTTTTTTTTTTTTTTTTTTTTTTTTTTT
>MJEU01000140.1:0-34866 GCA_001748505.1 Sporisorium iseilematis-ciliati | reverse complement strand
AGCTGTGCCTCGACACGAGCGCATCGAGCTGCTGACGAGCAGCGCTTCGACAAGTTCGCGCAACTCGTCCGCCACTGGTGAAGGCGCGGGACAGCGACAACGAGCGCGAGCCTTCAGTGCCAACACAGCCTGTGACAACCAATGGCGCGCACACGCATGCACAAGCAAAAGTGCGAACAGCGGCAACGTCAACCATGCCAGCACCAACACCAACGTCAGAGGTGGATCTTCTTACTATGTCAACGCTTCGACCACTTCCAATCGTGCCGAATCGCTCGCGGCCGTCATAACGCGCGCCGAAGCGACACTCGAGAACGAGCTTGCGCGGCGGAGCGTGTGACGGATCAGCCAACAGTAGAGATGGAGTCGTGGGAGAAGCGCTGTGATACGGGACGATTCTATCGGCTGTGGTACGAGAGCTGCGAGAACCAGGCGAAGAGCTGAGCTACGCTGTGGCTGGCCGCTCCAACCATAACGTGACATTAAGCTCAACATTCGATTCTTGGTGTGTGCGATGTGATTGTGCATCAAGAGCTTTCGTCAATTGTGCTACTTCTCTCATCACATCACAAACGTGGGCATCCAAATCCAATTGATTAGACTCTCGATACATCCGTGTCGCTTCCCTCGGAGCATATTCCTCGAGATGATCGGATTTGAGGTGCTCGCCTTTGCTCTCCTCGCTGCAACGGAGCGAGTGCAATTCGAGTGCAATCCGACGTCCACGTGGTCGTGCAGAACGCGTGTTGTCTTTTTCTTCACTTTTTGAATTTTGCGTTGCACGGACAAGAGCCAAAGGAGACGCGCATCCCGCGTCGAGAAACGCCCGTGGACCCTGCCTTGTACTACTGCAGGGATGCGTTGCAGCGAAAATTAGTCTTGACCCGTTTAATTTTATTCTTATTTTTTGGGGTCCATGCTGCCGGGGCGAGGATGTGTCGCTGATGCGCGTTGATTGAAGCGAATGTGTGGCGTTCCAGCGGCACATGCTCATCAGATCTTTCGACCCAACCCGCGGTACGCGGCACCCACATGGCACTCACCACATAAAATTTGAAAAAAATGCGCTCGTGGTGGAGGCATTCGGCTCAGCACAATCCTGAGACAATGTAAACAAAGCATTGGGCACGTCAGAACGTGACGGAGATCCGCGAATGCTTCTTTGCACGCTGCGTCTTCGGAGCCGGGCGTCGATGACTCTGATGTGATCCGATCGCGCTTCGAAGTGAAAGACAGACTGAAGACAAGCTCGAGAGGGTCCGATTCACAACGGCTCGTTTTACCTCGAGACAGACAAGCTCGAGAGGGTCCGATTCACACCGGCTCCTTTTGGCTCGAAACAGACAAGCTCGAGAGCGTCCGACTCAATCCTTTTGACTCGAGTCAAGCTCGAGGGCGTCCGAATCACAGCGGCTCCTTTTCACTCGAGACAAGCTCGGAAGAGTCTGAATGACAGCGGCTCCTTTCCGCTCAAGACAAGCTCGAGGGCGTCCGAATCACAGCGGGTGCTTGTAGCTCAAGACAAGCTCGAGAGCAGCTCGAGTTACCATGGCTCCTTTTTGCTCAAGACAAGCTCGAGAGCGATCCGAATCACAGCGCTCCCTTTTCGCTCAGGATACGCTCGAGAGTGGCACGGATTACAGCGCTCCCTTTTCGCTCAAGACAAGCTCGAGAGTGACACAGATCACAGCGCTCCCTTTTCGCTCAGGATAAGCTCGAGAGTGACACAGATCACAGCGCTCCCTTTTCGCTCAAGACAAGCTCGAGAGCGATCCGAATCACAGCGCTCCCTTTCCGCTCAGGATAAGCTCGAGAGTGACACAGATCACAGCGCTCCCTTTTCGCTCAAGACAAGCTCGAGAGCGTCCCACTCACTCCTTTCGACATGCGACAAGCTCGAGGGCGTCCGTATCACAACGGCTCCTCTTTACTCAAGGCAAGCTCGAGAGCGACATGGATCTTTTGACTCGAGAGCAGTCCGAATCACAGCGGATGCTTGTAGCTCAAGCCAAGCTCGAGAGCGATATGGATCACCACGCCTCCTTTTCGCTCGAGACAGGCTCCAGAGCAGTCCGGATTACCACGGCTCCTTTTCGCTCCTCTTCGCCCAAGACAAGCTCGAGAGCATTCCGAATCACAACGGATGCTTGTAGCTCAAGACAAGCTCGAGAGCAGTCCGAATCACACCGGAGACTTTGAGTGGTGGTGGACAAGCGGACGGAAGGCACTCCGACCGATGTGTGCGAGACTCGGCTGAGTTCAACATCGTTGTTGACAAGCTTCAGTCTGCTACCATTGACGATAGTCTTGGTTCCGCTTCGGCGAGGCAAATTCCCACGCAGTCTTCAGATGTCTTCTGCTGGCAGCACGATGCCTGGTCTCAGAGATCGCAAGCTTGCGAGCTCCACTGTGTCCGCTTGAGGCATCCTTCAGCGACGACACGTTTCCCACGCCTTTCGATAAACAACGCTAGCGGATCTCCACTCTGCGATCGCCTCTGACGTACTGCCCAGCTCTGAGCTGAGCTCTGGCTCTCTTGCTAGGTGGATTGTCTCTGAGCGCAAGCGCCCGTTGACGTCTCTCCAGCCACCAGTCGCCGTTCAAGCCCAGTCTCGCTCTTTCGACAGCTGAACATTGGGGAGAAACGCTGAGGCGCTCCGACCGTTCCCGTGATTCTACAGCGACTCTCATGAGGCCATCGACACTCGATCCACATCTATAAAGTCTTGCCAGTTTTGGATCCCCCCCTCCTTTCCTTCTCCCTCTTCCCAGCGCTCTGACGTTCCATCCCTTCCGCACAAAACATTCTTACTCATTGGCATCCTCTCTCTCACTCCAGTTCATCCTTCACCTCAGCGTGACGCTGATCCCCCTAGGGCATCACGCTGTTCATCTTCCTCTTCTATCCTGTCTAGCATCGTTCCTACATCCACCATCTCAGCATTCGACTGTTCTCTCTTTCCCCAGCGTTGAGCTGACTGCCCTTGGGTGTCCCGCTCTCCACCTCTTCCCTTGACGATCACCTCTCCCTTTGGCGATCCACCATCCGCTTTTCGACGTATCACTTCCACCCTCTTGACGGTTCGCCCTGATTCTCCTTCTTCCACCGTTTCCACACCGCTTCTCTCGGCAAACGCTGCATGGGTTTCCAGTATGGTAACGAACAAGGTCCAGAAAGGTCGAGAGGACCCAAAGCCCAGGCCTTCGTCTTCCGCCCGTTCGACTCGTAAAGTCGCCGCCGCCAAGGAATCGGTCGAAAAAGCAGTCGGTTCATCGTCCAGACTTCGTCCCAGTACCACTGCATCCTCCGCGAGCTCTGAGCCCAAGGCTACTACATCCAAGAAAGCTGGCGGCAAGGCAACTTCCTCAAGGAGCACCTCAACAAACCCTTCTGCATCCAAGCCCGATCGCCGCAAGATCGTTGATGTGGAACCGATTCCATCCAAGCCATCAACATCCGTCGACACTCGTGCCAAGGATGCTGTGGCAGCAAGCGTTTCTCCTGAGCCAGGTCCGTCCAGGACGACTCGCACTAAGACCACCGCGACAGCTAGCTCGTCCAACAAAGCAACTTCAAGCATGACGACCCGCGCACAGGCTGTATCGAAGGCCAAGACGACGTCAAGTGTAGCTTCATCCAGCAGCTCTATCGATCCAGTACTTTCGAGCCGTGGCAAGAAGGCGCCTTCCAAGTCAGCCTCTTCCGAGTCAGCGCCCTCCAAGTCAGCGCCCTCTAAATCAGCGCCTTCCAAGTCAACTAGCGACAAGTCTGGTTCGACGTCAAGCAAGTCTTCCAAGTCAGCGCCTTCCAAGTCAACTAGCGACAAGTCTGGTTCGACGTCAAGCAAGTCTTCCAAGTCAGCGCCCTCCAAGTCAGCGCCCTCTAAATCAGCGCCTTCCAAGTCAAGTAGCGACAAGTCTGGTTCGATGTCAAGCAAGTCTTCCAAGTCAGCGCCCTCCAAGTCAACTAGCTCCAAGTCAGCGCCGTCCAAGTCAGCTCGCGACAAGGCTGTTTCGACGTCAAGCAAGTCTTCCAAGCCAGGGCCATCCACTGACAAGGCTGCTGCATCGAACCGCAAGTCTTCCGAGTCAACACCTTCCAGCAGCAAGGCTATTGTTCCGGCAAGTACATCTTCCGAGCCGTCGACATCCGATCAAGCTGGTGATCGTACTAGGTCTGCGACGCCCGCTGAAGAGGATGCTTCTCGAGAATGGGTTCCTTTCGCATCTCCAGGCAGGAACGCCAACATCATCGGCTCACGCGGACAGCCGGGCTCTGCAAACGCGCGTCTCTCGGGCCCCTCACCCATTGAAGTGAAACTGGCGAAGACGTTGTTTATGCAGTGAGTATCTATCGGACCATCACACTGCTCTATTCTTCTTCCGTTGCTGACCATCGTCCTCACCCGTCTCTTGAGCAGAAACCTTTTGAAGATCAAGGATTTCGAGAAGTATTCGGTTGTGGGCGAACCCAACTGGGAGTTCATCCGTCAGACCTGGCCGTACGGCTACCCAGACCGAGCCCTTCAAGACATCTTTTATCGTGGACTCACTCTGCATCCTTCCATCAAGGACGGCTACTGCTCTCCGCAGGAAACTATTGCTCGTCTCGGGTTCGATCACGGCGATGTTTCGCACGTGTTTCTCGTAGCTCAGGTGTCATTCCTTGCCTTGCTTGCGATGGAGATTCGTTTTGCTCCTCGCATGTGCCTATCGAAGGATTTCAAGCACTTCAAGCCAGAACTCATCATCATCGCAAAGAGGATCTTCGAATCGTATTCGGTTGTCAACAACTGGACGGATCCGGAGAAGGAGTGGCTCGTATCTCTCAATCTCTTGATCGATCGTAACGAGGATCTCCGACTGGACGATGGCGAAAGCGTGGGTCGCCCTCAACGCCCAGGTCTCGAAGAAACCGATGAAAACCAGCCAGTCACAGCCGACGAGATCGTCGACAAGGAGGTTCTGTGGCTCCAATACATGCGCGAGGATGCCCGTAACTTTCATAATGTGTTCATCTGGATTGCATTCCGAGCCCTTCTTTCCCAGCTGTGGCAGAGAGCAAACTCCACCTATCTGTCGTCTCGCAAGCAGCAGAACGCCACCAGCGTGTCGCAGTGGAACGACATACGCAAGATGACGCAGAGAAGCGGTGAATTGTTCGACAAGAATCCATTCGAACACAACTTCTGGCTCCCGGAATACGACGTCGCTGTCAAGGAGCCGCTCAGCAACATCGAGCTCCACGCAAAAGCGTACATCAATGAAATCTTCGAACGCGAGCAGGAGATTCGAAGGTGCAACGAGGAGGAGGAAGCTCGACAGGCCCATCTGGAGAGGATTCGTCGCAACTCATCAAAAAAGTCCAAAGGAAAGGAGCGCGAGCGCGAGCGCATGCCTTCGATGATCGATTCCGACGAGGAAAGGCTGGTCGAAGAAGAAATCGCTTCCTCAGAATCGTTCCTTGTGCCGTTCAAGAATGACTCGTGGAACACCAAGGCGCAAGGCTCGAAGTGGGAGATCCCAGCGAAAGAAGAGACTCTCGCGACACTTCTGGAAGAGTTCCCGATCGCCGGAAAATACAAACTTGCCGACATTCTCTTTCACCGACACCTCATCACAAGAATCGATCATTCACGCGGTCAGAACCTTGCGATGAGTGCAGCATCCGAAGAGCCGAGTCCTGGTTCTCTCGAGGACGTGGCAGGCAAAGATGCAGACCTGTCGGCGGATCAGTGCCTTCGCGCTTTGTCCTGGGTCCTGACCCATTGGACGGACAAGATCGACGAGGAGTTATCTGACTGCCGTTTTCCAACATTGGCCGAGATCGAGGCGTCCCCTCCGTTGGACCTCACAGAGCTGGGCTTCCGTCGTGTCCCGCTTACGACGGCGCTCAAGGAACCTCCCGCCGGCACCGAGCCATTTCACCTTACACAAACGCAACTGCAAAGCTGCTGCTGGTTCATCCGAAAGCTGTTCGCCGATGTTCGACACCTAATCGCTGCAAAAAGTCATGCCGGTGCAATTCAGCCCGGTCTTGACATCGGCCGAGACTGGTCGAGAGGTTGCATCAACGCTGACCCTCCGGGTCTGGGCAAAACTTTGAGCGCCATTGCGTGCCACCTGCTCTATCGCAAGTTCAAGTTTGCACGCTGGCCAAGTCTGTTCAACGTAAAGAAGTCGGTTGCCAAACAGTTCGTTCGCGAGTTCAAACGGTTCGTCAAGGTGGATCTCAATCCGAGCTCTGATCTCTGCGAGCTGAAGCTGCTCGACCTGACCGGGTCGACGCGAGAGGAGAAAGAGGTCCCTCGAATCTACCAGCCGCGGGATGAGCTGATGTGGAACGCAAACTTGGCCGTTGTAATCCCGAACAAGTCAGCAAGCAGGGATACCAGCAACGCGCACCGTTTTCCCCTTCACGGCAGCTGGAACTATGGTCTTTGCTGCTACGACGAGATCCATGACTTTCCTTTGCCAACCGCTCAGTCGTTCAGAGCAGAGTTTCAGGTGAAACGACGCTTCACCATGGGCTTCTCTGCGACCCCTTTGAAGAATCTCGATCACTTCATCAACATCCTCGCCTTCTGCGGCCACGTCAGGGTGATCTTCACGTCTGCAGATGCAGCGATCAAGGTCTGGCAGAATCAACGCGCTGGCCAGGCCACGGCTGCTCGCAACTTTTACCAGAAGGAGCTCGTCAAGCATGCCAGGGAGCGCTTGCAGGCTATGTCCTTCAACAGCGGGTCGCGAGTTGCTCTCGAGAATCTGCTGGCTGAACTACGCTACAAGATCCTTCCGAAGGAGGAAGATCCCCCGAGTGAAGTCATGGTGTCGAAGCACAAGGATCTAATGTCGAAGTACATGTTCAAGCTGGCAGGGAACTGCAGAATGGCGCTCGAAGACATGGAAGTGGTGGCGCAAGCTCAACAACGATATGCGGCGAGTCTCAAAAAACACTACATCTTCCCAGAAGCGGACTCAGCATCAGGTCCCTTCTTGTTGAAGAGGGACCGCCCGGAAAGTGAGGCGCTCCCTCCTGTGTACGAGCACAACGTCACCATGGTGCAACATCCTTTGCACGAGCAGTGGAGCCAGCGCATCGCTCGTGGTGTCACGGAAGCTTACGTTAGGCTGAAGAAGGATTCATCCACCAAGCCCGAAGAGGAACTGCGTCAGGAATGCTCAAAGCTTCTCGGCTCCGCGTGCAACCAACACTACGACGTCTTTCATCCGGCATTCGTGGCTGCAACCGTCGGCGATGAGAACGCTTTGGAAAGCTCAGATATCGCCAGACAGGCATTTCAAGAGCTGCCATCGACCAAACTGCTCATCATTGCCGGTCTCATCCTACGCATCGTCGAGAGGATCGATCCTTCCTTCTCTTACAAAGGCAGAGAGTTCGTCAACTTTCAGCCGGATGAAACGGTGCTGCCAGACGCACTTCCTCGCTCGGAGCGGCCTCAGAAAATAATCGTGTACTGTCTGCACGGCTCCATTTGTATGGCGCTTGCTCGTATCTTGGAGCACATGGATATCGCATTCCTCAACTTGTTTGGAGGCGACAAAGGTGATGTCGTCGACCGCATCGAGCGCTGGTCGCAATCGGCTGCTTGTCCGGTGTTGTTCATCTCACCAGCTCTGTAAGTGCTGACTTTCTTCTCGCGCCTTGTGTCCTTCGGTGGGGGAATAGAGCTGACTCAAGATGTTCTTTGTGCATAACAGCGCCACTGGGATCAATATGTCACAGGCGAACATTCTCATCTTCGCGCAACTGAACACCAATGAGCTCGAGGACGAGCAAGTCATGGGTCGCATCGTTCGATCGGGTCAAACCAGACCTTGTTGGATCTACAAAGTCCGCATGTTGGATACATACGACGACAAAGTCCGAGTGCAGGGCAGGTCTAAATCGATGAATCAATCTCCCTTCGATCGACACCATCGCCCGCATAGATTCCTTGATCTTTGCGACCTGGACGACATCATGGAGGAATTGCCCTCTTGGGATAGGTGGTGCAAAGCCCACAACGTCCCAAATTCGCCACTCGAATTCTGGAACAAGGGCCATCCTCTGCTCCCTCAGATTTCCGAAACAGAAGACGTGGACGTGGACAGCGAAGACGAACGCGGGCAGGCCGGACCATCACACACCCGACACGAGCAAGGCGAATCCGAGCGATCTGTTGACGGGGATCAGGATGCTCAGAGCGAGGACGAAGACCAGGAGGAAGACAATAATCTGGAGGAGGGTTCCGTCCAGGAAGAAGGGGAGAACCAGAGCGAGGAAGAGGATCAGAGCGAGGGAGAGGCCCACGGCGAGGGAGACAATCAGAGTGACGTAGGAACCGGTAGCGACGGAGAGAATCAGAGTGCGGGGGAGCACCAGAGCGAGGGAGGAAGTGGTAGCGACGGGGAGACAATCAGTGCGGGAGAGAGTCAGAGCGAGGGAGGAAACTCAACCGGGGGAGAAAGTCAGATCGAAGAACAAGAGGTTCAGGACGAAGAAGACGTAGAGATGCTTGAAGGAGACGCAGACATGCCAGACGATGGCGAAGAGGACGAGGAGATGTTTGGTCACGACGATGAGGACGAGTTGATGCCTGATGACGAAGATCACTCGGACGCCAGCGAAGGGAGGCATTAGGGCGAAGTTAGGGCGAAGTTAGGGCGAAGATCAAGGTGGGGCGGATGATGAGTAGTCTTCTTCTGAATTGCATCGAGCTTGCTTGTACATTGATGAAATGAATCTCGATCGATGATCAGTAGACGACAGATGACACTCCAGCGTGCGTACGTGTGTTTCGTAAGCGTGCCCGCTCGGTTCCAATCGGCGTTGCGCTTTGGCTGGGGGGTGCTTAGACGCCTGACGAGTCGCGACAGGGTGGTGTCTCATCTTCGAGCAAAGCCGGGGTCGGGAGCTGACCGTGCCGCCCTTCACGAGCTGATCGTGCCATGTGCATGGAAGACAGCGGACCACAGTCTCTGAAGTTCACGGAAGAGGTTAATTGCAGCGGACCATGTTCGTGAGAGTGGGGTTGTGCCAGCATGAGGCAGTGCAGCGGCCCATGATCGTCCGGAAGGATTGACAAGCGCGAGAGAGTGCAGCGGCCCATGATCGTCCGGAAGGATTGACAAGCTCGAGAGAGTGCAGCGGCCCATGATCGTCCGGAAGGATTGACAAGCGCGAGAGAGTGCAGCGGCCCATGATCGTCCGGAAGAATTGACAAGCGCGAGAGAGTGCAGCGGCCCATGATCGTCCGGGTTGGTCGACAAACGCGAGAAAATGCAGCGGGCCGTGATCGATAGCGTGACAGTGTACGAGCGTGAGAGAGTGCAGCGGGCCATGATTGTCAGAGTGGGTGTGCGAGTCATACTGCGCGATTGCCTATCAGGCTCGATAAGGACATGCTTTTCGTCCTGTGGCACCTTCTTGAGAATGCAATCTGAGTATCCGTCCTTCAGGAGATCCTCGGTCTTGTGTTTCTGTGACAGATGGGGCAGGCTCACAACGGAGTCTGATCGATACAATCATCTTCGGCCTTTTGCGCATGCGCATAAGCACGTCTTCGACTCTACGGTACTGCCTTGATCGCAAACGTTCGACAAGGGTTTTGACCGTGGTGATCTCACAAGCATGGTTCGCAGCGGCGTGCAGCTCCACTGTGACTCTTCCTTCTGAAGAAAGATTCATTTGACTAGAGCCCATCGTTCTTTTCGTCCGTGCAAACACCTTGTCCGCTTGTCCGGCGACGAGCAAGCTTATCCCAACTTTGTTCCAACCGCGTTCGATCATCTCGCCTGATTGCTGCCTTCTCGAACACAGCTGCATGGCGGCTCGAGAGCGATGCAGCGGCATGTGCGTCGTTGATGGCGCAAAAGTCGGAGTTGGTGCTTGGTCGTTGATGTGTTGCATCCAGACAAGATGCCCGCTGCTCATGCCCGATGCACAACACCATTGAAGGTCGCCATTGTGCTGGACGCCGACATCAGCTCGCTCGTGGTGTTTCGCTGAGATGGTGCACAGTCAAACCTGAGATGGTGCCACAAAGGCAAGAGAACAAGGCGGGAGTCGTCACCGAGGTTTATCGTACGGTATGTCGGGTTTGCGATTAGGCTCAAAGAGTGACAACATTCTGTATGAAGCACGAAGCGATGAACACAACATGATTCGAAAAGATTCCCTCGAGGTGCTGCATTGAGCGGCAGCATGAGCATCCACTCATTCTCTGTGTCTAGCTTAAATCTTGTCTTTCTCTTCTTGTCGTGGTGGAAGTCTCGAGTACATGTCAATCACGCCCATCGCGACATGACGGATGACACGAAAGCCAATTTTCACCGGGCCTCATCCCAATTTGACAACTTCAACATGGCCAGAAAGCCATTGCGTTTGGAGGTCAACGGCGTCTGCAAAGGAAAGGTCCCGTATCGAGCAGTCCACGGGAGCCGGATACATGCAAGAAAGTGCGGAGGAAGACAAGGACGCCCCGGGGAAGGACGAGGAAGAAGATGCGGATGAGGACGAGACGTGGTCCAACTGCTTGGAAACCTTGTCCAAGCCCGCAAAGGTGTTGTCCGATTCGACGAGGATGTTGACAGACCGAAGGTGTGAGTTTGTTGCTATCGTCTTCTTCTTGTGTTCGTCTTCGTCCCATGTCAAATTCGACATTCATGTTCTTAAAGTCTTTGTGGCACCATCTCAAGTTCGACTGTACACCATCTTAGGTTCGGACTTACTTGTTCCATTCAACGACTTCCTTCGATGTGGTGTACAGTCAAATTTGGAATGGTGCCACAAACACTCCAAGAAGATGATGAATGTCAAACTTGACATGCGACGGAGACGAACACAACTCAATGCAAGCGAGATCCCAACCGTTAAGGAATGGAACACACAAACGACTTGCAGCACACATGAAGTCAGACAGAACAAACAGCCGAAATGAAGTTTGAGTGCCACGCGGCAAAGCTTGAATTCGCCGATACGACAAATGACTTCGCTCTTATACGATAGAGCAAGACGCTCTGCTCATCGTAGCATACTGAGCATCTCATCGAGGTGGAGCACCCCCGCCCATCATTCCTTTCATCATATTCATCATCCCGCCCATACCACCCATTTGCGACATCAGCTGCGACATATCCGGCATACCACCACCTCCTCCTCCTCCCATCATATTCGCGAGACCGCCGAGACCTCCCAAACCTCCTCCGCCGAGACCGGCTAGCTCTGGAGGCATGTTGCCGGACTGGATCTGCTGCAGAAGCTTCTCGCGCCCGCCTGGTTGACGTAATTGCGCCTTGATTTCGGGCGGAAGCGCGTTCTGCATCGCCATGACCTGCTCTCGCGACATTCCAGGCGGTAGCATCCCCGGTGTTGGCATCTTGCCTTTGCCGCCAGCACCTCCCATACCTTGCATCTGCTTGAGCCATCCCTGCTTGCCGCCCATCTTGTTCACCATTGATCCTACCATCCTATACTGCATGAGGAATTCTTCAACTTCCTTGACCGATGATCCAGAGCCACGAGCGACACGACGTGCACGGGCGGTCATACGAAGCTTCGGTTGAGGTTTCTTCTTCTTTTTGGCCTTGCCGGCGGCGGTGGAGCTTTCGGCGACTGCGAGTTCCTTCGAGTCTGCAACGGGCGGCTTCTTGGATCGGATAGGTGCGGTGAACATGCGCCCGTCGCTGTCGAGCTCTTCGGCAGTCATAGCATCGGTGATAAACATCATGCGCTTCATCTTGCTTCCTGCCGCCTCATCGTCTCCGCCCGCACCGCTGAGCATCTGTCCCATTCCTGGAATCATTCCGGCGATCTTGCTGAGCGGACCCATGCCCATAATGTTAGACAGCTGCTCCCTCCAATCTCGGATACTGAAGACACCTCCCTCCTCAATCTTCTTGAGCATTTCACGCTGTCGTTCCTGACCACCGTTCATTTGCATTTCTTCCATCTTGTCCATCAGGCCGGTGATGTCGCCCATGCCAAGCAACTTGGAGATGAAAGGCTGAGCACGGAAAGGTTCGAGGTCGGCAGCGTGCTCACCGGTACCGATGAACATGATTGGAGTCGAGGTGGCAGCTACAGCAGAGATAGCACCACCACCTTTAGCGTGACCGTCCAACTTGGTGACGATGATCGCACCGTATCCTGCAGCGTCCTTGAATGCACGAGATTGAGCCTCAGCTGCCTGACCAATGTTGGCATCGAGCACCATGATGGTCAGATCGGGCGTCACGGCAGCATCGATCTCTCGCATCTCGTCAAACAGCTCTTGTTCCTGCTTGTGGCGACCGGAGGTGTCGACGATGATGACTTCGAAACGGTTTTGTTTGAAGCTTGCTACACCAGCAGCAGAGATGGCGACTGGGTCGGTTTCAGTGTAGCTTCCGTAGAAAGGAACGTTGATCTTGGATGCATTCTGCTTGAGCTGATCGAAGGCACCGGCACGGAAGGTATCGGCACAGACGAGACCAGTCTTGAAGCCGCGTTTCTGGTAGTAAAGGGCGAGCTTTGTGCACGAGGTTGTTTTACCGGAACCTTGAAGACCGACGAACATGATGACGTTCGGCTTGCCCTTTTTGGGCTTGAAGATGTCACCGGGTCCTGCATTGCCAGCAGCGACAACGGCGCCAGATTCGGCGTCGGTCTTTGTCTGACCGTGAAGCGGGTCGACGAGGGCTACGAGGTGGTCGAAGACTGCCTTCTGGACACGCTGGCGGCGCTGTACATCGGACCAGTTGGCGTTTGCTTTATCATTGAGAAGTGCAGTGACTTGGGACTTGACTTGGGAGCGAAGATTGGCGACAAGTTTGACATTGACGTCGGCTTCGATTAGAGCATTGCAGACTGATTTGAGGAGTTGGTCGATAGAGGCGGCGTCGACGGTGGGGACCTTTGAGAGGTCCTGGAAAGCGCTGTTGATGCGCCTGCCGAGATCGGAGAGAACCATCTTAGATGATGGGCTGGGTGATGATGGTGATGGTGTCGGCAAAGCTTGTGGGGGATCTCGAAGGTCAATGGAGTTGGTCGTGCAGCTCCACCATTGGTCCAGACTCAGATTACCCTCGTCACGTGGCGGATCGGGCTTCACGCTTTTGAGTTATCAGTGTTCCTCTCCAGGCTCTAACAGAAGGACAAGAATTTGCTCAACGGCCTAACATCTTTGGTTTTTTTTTTTGCGAAGCGCGAGATGGCGGTGTTGCCAAGCCCAGCTGGAGACCAACAGGGACCGAAAAAGAACCTTCTTCAATGACCTGCGGCTGTGTCGCTTTGACGCCCCGCAAGTTTGCCAAGCTTGGTTCCACGAACGATACGGGGTAAAAGTCGAACGTCGTGATGATCCAAGACCAAAAGTGTGGATCTGGTGTGTCAGAGATCTTTTCGATGATGTCCAGAGCCGACGTGCTGATAAGTGAGCAGCCTGTCAAGCACGTATGATCGACAATGCCGCGTGACGATTGGAAAGAGCGGGGCTGTGCAAAAGTCAAAAAGGCGCGACGTAGCCGAGATTGAACCTCTCATGATGCGAGTGCCGAGCTGCCGTTTTCACAGTGTTCGTTTGCTAGCTAGCGAGGGAGTCAATTTCTACTCATGATCAGAATCAGCTCTACAGTAGCAGCGAAAGCAGCTCATCGAGTCTGATCTCTTGAATGCTGAGGATGTGAGCTGATTGTGAATGGAGATTAGAGCGTTGATTGAGCTTGAAATTTGAGATGTGCGGAAAAGAGCGCGCTTTGAATTGCGCTTTTTTTGGGTGGTGAATCCTCCACTCCAACACACAAGCCAACCCAGAAAGCTTCCTCATCTTGCCTCCTAGTGTATCCTTCCTGCTTGTCGCTCCAAAGCTGTGTCGAGGCGACCAACCTCATCAACGCCGTCGCATCCGAAGCTTGGCACTGGGCACAGCTTCAACACCAACACTACCCATCATTGCTGCCGCCAATCCCTCTCATCGTAAGTACTCCGATTTCCCGCTCACCTATATCACCCCCGATAGCTTGTCTTCTTTCACGTCCCCTCCCTGTTCGACACATACTCCCTCCTCACCACTCCCCATGCCAACCACTTCGAAACCTGTCCAGCTCGACTTCACCAGGCCATGACATCGTCCTTGCTTCTCTAAACTCGACATGCTTTCGTTCCAACGCACTCACTCTCTCCCTTCTTCCTCCGATCCTTATCCTCGCAGACCTTCTCTCAAAAGGCATCGCTGTTCCCACGGTCAGCCCCGCTCCCTCTGCGTCAGAATGAGGACATCGAACGCCGCTTCAGGCTCATCTGGCTCTGGTCGCCTAAAGACCGAACTTGCCGCCATTGTGCATCAGATTCACAAGACTTCGACCATTCACAAAATCACGAATGACTCGGGCGTTTCCTTCTCTGGCGAAGCAGAAAAATCTTCGACACAGGTGCGGCAAGCAACCGGAAGCTCGATAGCCAGCACCATCACTCCCGAATCCGCTCCTGATCGAGCTTCCACCGTCCATGCCGACAATTCGCAAACCCAGCAGCCATCCAGGTCCAACCTCAAGCCGGGACTTCCAATACTCCCTCAGCTCGGTGCTGGTTTCTCCTTTTCTCACGATTCCGATGTCGTCGCTTCGCCTTCCTCTCTCAAAGCCAGCGAGCCGTTCTTCTCGGCAGAACCATCGTCACGCACATCCTTCTCCATCTCGCCATCCTCTTCTCAAGACTTTGAGCTCAACGATCTCTGGGATAGCTTGGCCAGGCAGCTCAAGCCCATCGCCGACGTCTTGCGCTCCGGTCGTCACCGCACTCCTCTAGGCACTTCGAGGCTTCCCGCCGACTGCGTCTCTGCGCTTCAGCTTTGGCTCTGCACCGACTCGGCCACATCAAGGCAGCAGCCCAACAACCACATCCTCGAAGCCTTGATCGAAATCTTCCGCGTCCTCGCCAATCTTTGTATTGACCACGATGCCAACCGCACGGAACTCAACAGCGTCCGAGCTGCCCCCACCGTGCTGGCGGCTGTCTCTGCCATCCTACGCAAACAAGATACCTCCAGATCGTCGGCGCTCTTGTCGGTCAAGATCCTCACACTGCTTCGAGCTGCTATGGGCGCTGTCCTCAACATGCAGCTCGAGCACATTGCGACGCGCCAGGCTCTGACCACTGTCGATTGCATCACCACGCTCGTCTCGGTGGCCTCGTATCCGCGAATCTACCTGCCGCACCTCTGGGCCATGCCACTGACCGTCGAGATTGAGAACGACGCTGATGCGCTCGACAAGCTCAACATGGGTGCCACCGTCACAAGCTGGGCGTGGCGTGTGGTGCAGGAGATCTTCGACGATGCCAAGGAGGAAAAGGAAGCACAGCCGGGGACGCCGTCGGACGAAATGCACAATGGCGACCTGGATGACAACTCATCGCGGGATGTACGAGCCATCCTCTCGCGTCGCTGCATGACCGATCTTCTGCGGCCATTGTCATTGTACACGGTGGCGAAACAGTCCGCAAACGAGGCGCAAGGTCGACTCGAGCTGGACCCGGACGAGATTGAGGATTTGGTGGATTCGGACGCAGAGATCGTGCAGACCGTTGCAACACTGATCGAATCGTGCGCCGCCGACGATGCCGACTTCCGACAAAACGCTGTTCGACGATTCTCAGCCGATACCGAGTCTTCGGAGACTGCTCAGATCGAAAGCCAATTCCAGTCCGGTCTAGATGCGCTCATGACCTTTGTCGAGAAGGCAGAGCTTCCTCGCGAATGGGTCAGAGATTTCGGCTCAGATGGCTCAGAAGAAAAGTCTGCGCTCTCGACTGAAGATGCACAGGCGGCGGAAGAGATGCGCAAGGCTTTCGCGCAGGTCAAGGCTTGTATCGCCCGCGCCGTGGTAGCCATCTCTGGCGACGACACCAACATGGTCGAACTATTCAGCGGCTCGTCTGGCTTCATCGGTCGCCTCAAGGCTTGGATCCGATACGACCCAAAGACGCGCGACGATCTTGTCAGCTGTGGCATGCTGGCGCTGGGCAACTTGGCTCGTAGCGATGCGCACTGCCTCGGCTTGGTGCAGGAGCACGATCTTGCGCCCTTCCTTGCTTCCTTACTGGCGCAGGCCGATGACATCAAGGTAGCGCACGGACTGGTCTCGTTGCTCAAGAATCTGTCGATCCCAGCGCCAAACAAGTCGGTAATCGGGCAGCTGGACGTCATCGCGGCAGTGGTGCCCTTCCTGAACCGAGACAAGGACATGGTGCAGCCGCTCCAGTTTGCGACTGTGGGTCTGCTCAAGCACCTCTGCGCTGGTGTCACGGCGAACGCGGTACGATTCGTGGGCGCCGACAATGGCAACAGCCCTCGTCCACTCAACGCTCTCATCGACATGATCAAGCGCATCGACGATGTGCCTACCAAGATGGAGGCGACGCGTGTGCTGGTCAATGTGGTCAAGAGCCTTTGGACGAGTGCACGAAGCAGCAGTGACTCGGAGGTCCTGTCGGAAGAATCTGTCGCTGCAGCACGACGCAATGTGGTGCGGAGGGATGTGATCCAGGCATTGGCCGAGATGGTGCGCACGAGTCCCAAGTATCCGGTGCTCGTCAACGAGGGAATCATTGCTTTGACGCTCGTTGGCAGCGAGAGGATGGGCGCCGAGCTGGTGAGCTTGTCGCTGCTGGCCGAGCCCAACAAGACCAACGCGGACGAGGACGAAGACGAAGAGATGGGATCGGACAACGAGGACGCCTCTACTGCATTGCGTACACCTCGACGACGATCGACAGTCGACAGCTCTGCCTCGACATCGTCGCACCCACTGCCACCACCCGAGTGTGCGCTCGACATGGTCAACCTTGTGCTTGCGAGAAGGGATGCACGCATGCCACCGCAATTTGCATGCAATGCCTGCGCGCTTGTTTTGAGCCTATGCCACGCAACTCAGGGTACAAACAGCACAGGAGCAGTGGGGCAAGATGCAGTCACGCGTGCCGCTGTCAAAACTCGACCAGCTCTGCAGCAGCTCAAAGATCAGGGTCCGACTGAAGCGCTTGCTGCTGCAGTTGATGCTCTCGAAGCTGTCTCTCAAGCTGCTGCCTGAGCGAATGCAATACGCAACAATATTACCATACAGCCACTGATTAAGACGAGTGTGTGCTTGATGAGTGTTTCAGTGAGGTGAGAAGGCCGATATCTAGATCGGGACGCTTGTGAGAGTCAATCGCCGATTGCTGTGCCCTTTTTGCGTTCAAAATCCAAATTTGGCAACGATGTGTGCGGTGCTGTGCCTCGGCGCAAAGAGTGCGGTTTGGCAGCAACGTTGACGTAGTTTTGGATGGATTTTGAAATTTGAGGGGCCACGCGTGAGGATTCTGATTGCGGCGTGACGCTGCGAGCTGAACCTGCGGCGGCGCAACTGACCAGCGGTTTGCGACTCGACTCTGGAATGATGCACGATTTCTTGCCTCGGATCGGTCAATCAAGCGCAGAGACGTGCATTTCGAGTTGCGAAATTTCAACCTCGCCGAGCCAGCGAAGAGGGCGAGCGCAGAGAGAAACAGCATTTTACGAAGCGCGGAGCGTAATCTAGAGCCACACTTGGCCAATTTCAGTCAATCACACTGCTGCGCCTTGCTGAATGTTTTTGCTCTTCCTTACCATCACCATCATCACGATCGCCTTGCCTTAGGACGGACGGATTCAAGAACACTGCGCAGTCGAGCTCGTTCCACTCTTTCGACATTCATTGCGCTTGTCGCGTCGCCTGTAGAGCGATTCTTTCTTGGCAACCCACCCTCATCCGCGACTTTCCAGAGCGCAGGTTGTTCTTCTTCTTCAACCATCATCCGCATCGAATCCTCTGGCTCGAGACACAGCATATCATTATGTCGAGACTCACCTTCTCTACGCTCTCGTTGGTGCTCAGCATCGCGCTAGCCCTCCTCACCACCACTGCTTCGGCACAAGACTTGACATTTCAAAACGTCACCTCCATAATGGGCACCTGGTCTTCGGGCTCTCAAAACGTCACTACAGGCATCGACTTCTTCAACCCCATCACACAAGAGTTCAAGCTCCCCGCTACATCCGGTATCTCGTACTCATTCACCGACGACGGCTACTTCGAGGAGGCGCGCTATCAGTTCACTTCCAACGCCGTCACCAACCGCTGCTTCAAAGCTTCACTCATCTGGCAACACGGCACCTACGAGTTCCACACCAACGGCTCCATCACATTGAAGCCCTACCCTGCAGACGGATACATCCAGGTCCTCGACCCATGTGGTGCCCAGACCAGCTCCATCTACCACTACTCCGAGTTCGAGCTCATCCCTAGCTGGTACAACTTCGTGGACGATCATCCTGGATTCATGCCAACGGGCACATCAGCATTTGCCATGCAGCTTTCCAAATTTGACCAGTCTAAGATGCCTATGATGTGGTTGAGGAACCGCCCTCCCAACATGCTACCGACCCGACAACTGTTTCAGCAGGTGCTTAATGACGCAAGTGCATAACGGAACGGTTTACACCTGATGTCGGTATATAGCTCCGCGCTCTCGCTTGTATGCTTCCTCATGCCCGCCATTCCCCTTTATGACACCGCCATACCTTTACACCAGGTGCCTCGAGCACCGGAGCTTCGTCTCCCTTCTTGACCATGGTCACTAGCATACATCAAAGCCTTTTTCTCACCTTCGCTTCGCGTGATACTTGGATCTGTGAACTAATTTAACCTGATATTCGTCCGGCTAGCCCTCGAGCGCCTGTCAAACGTCGTTCCCTCGCCTCCTTTCTCTGTACCTTCCGATAAACGAGCTTCTTTTGGGCCTGCGCGTGTCTTCGGCTATGAAGCGCTTTGTCCTTGGGGAAGGCGACGACGGCCTTGCACAGCTCTACCGCGTTCGGGGCCAGCTTTCTCCTCGCTCGCTTTTCCTGGTCGGTAATCTGCTTTTGGAAGAAACAACTGACAGCCCAGCGCTCCGTGTCTGGCCCAGGATATCTCTCGTTACGTGTCGTGTAGTGGATCACTTTCGCATTGAGAAGGACGATCTCATATGGATGTAGATCGATTGTCACCGCATATTCGGGTAGGTGAAGGCGTGCGAAACCAAAGTTGAGCAAGATGGTGGGGGCTGCATCCTTCTTGTCGGTATGGGGTCGTCCGGTGTAACCAACGAAAGGAGAGCTGACATTATAGAAGGGATGACAAAGCTCGGCGGCGACGGGTACTTTGGCGCAGAAGCGCTCGAAAGCGACTCTTCGTTGGATAAGTTGCTCACGAAACTCGCTCGCCATCGCATACTGTGAATTGTGATCGTCGCACTCGTCGCCATTGTAGTTATCACCCTCGTCAACCTTGTCCTCGATATTGTCAATGTCGCCGGCGTGGCCGCCTCCGCTGCCTTCAGTTGGACCGTCGCTCTCGTCGCTATTGCTCTCGTCGCTATCGCCGCTAACGTTGCCGTCATTTTGATCAAATGGTTTGCTATTCATAGAACGAATATGCAGGAGCGGCTCGACGTGGTCCTCGACAAAAAGTTCGTAGCCAAAGCATGAAACGGAGTACAGCCGGACGGGCCTTGTCTCGAGAATGGTATTGGATCGTGTCGGCAGACGGCGTGGGATGAGTTGGCGATTGACCGTACCAGACGCCGAAATGATAGTGCCCCCAGTTCACCGCTGTTGTGTCGCCTTGTGTTGCCGTTTGATCACCCTGCGCTATCGTCGTGCGCTCTTTTGCAATACGGTGACGCCGCGCCGTTGTAAGCACTGCGTCTAAACGGCGACGTCCTTCTTTGGCGTCGTTTTTGATGTCGTAATCCTGCTGATGATTACGGCTTCCAAATCGCTGCAACAGAACGCGATCGTTGTGCCCGTCGACGATGAGGACGTTGCGCCGTAGTTCCAAGCCGTACAGATCCTCGGGATCCGTTTCGCTCGTTCCATACACAGTTTTTGGGACGTCGATCGATCGTAGTCTGGGATCATCGGGGTCGTCGAGCAACTCTGCTGCTGCTCGGTCGTCGGCTGTCATACCTTCGCGCGCTTGGATGGTCTTCAAGTCAAAAGTGTATTGCCTTTGCACATTGACTCGAATTGGATGGTCGATCTGCTGCCTTTTACTTGCTGTGATTGCGCGCCGGCGCTCCGTACAGTTTGTGAATTTGAGTCGCGGCATGAGGACGGAATGTTCACAATGCTTGCAGTCGCTGTGCAAATGGGTTCTTGTATTGTCGGACGCAACGAATGCGACGTAGTTAGATGGTAGAGTCTATTGAGCTTTGTTGAGACTGGGCGAATGCACCGTCTAAGGAAGAAGTGATGTCTCAGTGCAAACTTTCGTCGCACAACGTATATATCTCATTGCGAGCTGAAGATTTGTGACACCGCCTTAAAAGGCGGTGCCATTTTTTCAAACGATTCTGACTCACCTCACTCGGTTCAAACCGTCAATTCTCCATGGCATTTGCTTGAAACTGCGCAGGGATTGATGGAAACTGTTCTTGGACCATCAGAGCAGGCCAACATCCACCTTTTCTGGATGTTATAGATGAATTTTGACAACGGTGTGCTCTCAGAAAAATGTGAGATGAGTCAAAAAGGCGAACTTGAAAAAGTGACACCGCCTTCAAAGGCGGTGTCGTTTTTTCTCTCGACCATTCCGCACTCATTCCCATCGTTCGCATCACTCATTATTATCAGGGTACCAAGTCAATTGTCCCCTATTCTAGTACAAGGCATGAGTGGTTTATGCGGCGCCTTGCGGTCAGTCAGGAGGACATGCTGGAAGCAGCCACCAGCGATTGACGATCTTCAAGGCCCCTTCTGCTCCTGAGCCAGGGCCAGGCGTGAGTCTGTTTGCTGCACGCTTGCTCAATGCTGCACTCCTATGCATGGATTGAGGCTCACGTCACTGTGGTCGCTTCATCAAGACGTGGTTGCTTGAGTAATGACGCTGCAGCTGTGGCTGCAGAGAAGGGCTTTTTGTGATCCATGGGTATGGTGGGTGCTCTGGACACAGGTCGTGCAACAGTGTACACCCGCATGGCATACCGGAGAGAGAGAATCATGGCTGCCTGCATCATCCGCCCACTCCTCCCACCGTCCATGATCCTTACCACACCCTCGATGAATGTCGGCTCCGCAATAAGGGTCCCACCCACCTCTCACATGACCTCTGCGCTGCTATTTCACATCAAATGGCTTCACCCACCTCATTTGCAGTCTGAGACGGCCAACCAAAACCAGCAGCCTACCTCACCCAGCCCTCAAGCCAAATCCGCCTGACCGTGGGAATCTTTGCCTTCTGGCACAGGCCTCATGCGCCCTACCTTATGAAGCTAACCCAATCTCAATAAACCTTGGTCGACTCCTACTTGCTTACCAACAACCATCCATCATCCACCTCTACTACTCAGAATGTCGCCGGTCACCCCCCTAAAGGTGACTGCGTCAGGTGCCAACCCTCAAGCGCAAGCAGATCCCTCTGCTCGCACATCCACAAAGCCTGCTCGCCCTCATGCTGGCAGGGATACGGCCTCAGTGGTTGAAGCTGCCTTGAAGAAATCGCTTCGATCCTCCAACAAGAAGGACAAGCAGCCCAAGGAAAAACCTTCGGCCAACCCCAACGCCGATAGTGGTGATGTCGACATGCAGGATGGCCACCCTGCTACCGGTAGCGACATGGATACCAACTCTGACTGTGTCAGCAGCTCTGATCCGGCTGCCGATGGCTGGATCCAAGACTCGGATCTTGCTTGTGCCACGGCTAATCAGCAGCTTGCCGAACTCCAAAGGGCTGCCCTCACCAACAAGCAGCACCGCACTGCTGCCCTCGAACAGCTCGAGATCACTGTCGAGCAAGTGAAGATGGCTCAGACTGCCCTTGACCTTGCCGAAACGGAGGCTGCAGCTGCCAAAGCTCGATCTGAGCTATCTACCGCTCAACAAGCTCATGATAGACACGAGCTTCAGTACTCTACGGCTGTCGTCGCCCATAACATCAGCGAGCTTGCAGTGACCGCTGCAAAGTTAGGCAAAACCGCGGCAAAGATGGATACCAAAGCCAACATTGCGTCACAACAGGTTGAGCGAACCAAGGCCGACCTCGACGCTGCTCAAGAACGCCTGCTAGCGTCGCCTTCTCCTCAAGCAGAAGAGGCCAGGCAGAAGGTAGAATATCTCCTCATGCGTGCTGAACTTGAAGCCCACGAACGCCGTACAGCAGCTGCCATTGCCATGGGAAAAGCCAAAGAAGCCACTCTGGCTTACGAGGCGGCAAAGGTGCGAGAGCATGCCAGAACCGCTAGAGCTCAAGCTGACGAAGCTGACAAACTGGCTCGCAACGCCGCTGACGCCGCGACGGACATTCGTTGTCAAAGGGAAAGGCAGGCAGATGCTTCCGATCCCTCCGAGGAAGAAATTGCAGCCTTTAGCGATGCACAGGCAAAGGATAAGTTTGCAGCCCAGGCTGCCGCTGTTGCCAGCGAAGCAGAGGCTTCAGCTATCAAGGCCGATCAAGCTGCCTCCGACGCCGGCGACGCTTGGCGTGCCCTCTGTGACGAATCCGAAGACAATGTCGATGGGGATGGCCACACGGACCCCGAGGCCTCTCCACTCCACTGCCCTACCGTCCTTGCTTCGGCAGGCTCTATTGGTGGCGTGACCATTGACATCGGCTCAGGTAAAGGTCAGGCGGACCAATGCTCCGAGCAGCGTACAGGGCATACGACTGCTGCTGTTGACGCTGACATTTCCAAGCGTCTGGCAAACATTGCTGCTAGAACGGAACAGGCCACTACCCTTGACCGTACCACTCCTTCCTTTAGGCGTGAGCGGGGCAAAGCCTATACGCCTGTTCAGATCTTCCCTGAATCAGCTGCCATCGATTACCCTTTCGAGGATCTCCCTGACCCAGGACGCGATCACAACATCCCTGCCTGGACGCATCGCTTTCGATATGATGGGGCCAAAATCGGAGCTGGTGCAGTTAAAGACTTTCGTCGGGAGATCGAGACTCAACTGGATCGACTGCTCCAGAAGCCTGCAACCAGTCGCACCTTCTTTGTCGAAAGACCCGAGGTCATCTTTGGCAACTCCAATGTCGATATTACATTTGACAATAGGGTCGACTTCGAGAAGGCTCGCACAGCTGCTCTGCAGTACGGTGGCCGCCCTCTGCGCTGCGCACGCTCAGGGGCTCCTCTGCCAAAGGACCAGTTGTTCATACGTGCTAGCGGCCTGAGTGTCAAATCCGACCCGGCCTCGCTCCTTGTCTACTTCCTCACCAGACTCTGTTTTGTTCGGGTTCTTGGAATTTGGCATTTGAAGGACGAGGGTGAGTTTACCGGCATCGCCTTTCTCCTGGTTGAGTTCAAGAACCCCTTTGACAATGCTGGTAAGCTACCGGGCTGGATCGAGGTAGATGACAGGGAGATTGACCTTCGCTTCAAAGGTCGTCGTAACCTGTGCAACAAATGCCGTTCCAGGAACGAGGATGGCCATACAGACTGTCGCCGCCAGAGGCGCTACTGAATGGCCTTGCACAGAATGGATAGCAACGCAATTCCTGCCGCTGTCTAGTCCTTCTTCACTTCAGTGTATGTAGCTCTCAACCAATGCAAAATGAACGACCCGACAAGCATGACCATGAGTGTGTCAACCGCTTGACAAGCTTGCCTGACCTGTGCTTAACAGTTGTGTGTCACCAGTCTGATACGCACACTTGCGTTCAGTGAGACCCCTCTGCCCTTCTTCTGGGTCAAGGCATACGGCACGCCTTTTTGAAAACAGCACCGCCTTAAAAAAAAACGGTTCCAATTTTGATGTCTGATTTGACGGACGAAGATTTTGGTCTAGGGAATTTAAGAAAAAGAATTTTCAGCGCTCTGACTTTTCTCCAGCCAAACCAGAAATGACACCGCCTTTTAGAGCGGTGTCGTTTTTCATCTCAGTCGCACGTCGGTGGCTGTCGCAACAGACTAACCTTGCCCTATTGTGATACTGTCCTCCCACTTCCCTGTGCTCTCTCGGTGTGTAACCCAACCAAGACGCAGTCTCCCTGTGCAGCACTACATGGCCAAGTTAACACACCTCTCAGGTACAGCTCTCTTCCTGCTCCAAGGCGTACCTTGCCTACCTGCATGGGGAGCGGAGCCGGTCTTTCTCAGGATGAAGGTGCAGTCTTCATATGCACGCTGCCCCACCCAAACCTTATCCACTCAAGAAGATCCCTCAACCTTGCTCGGAGCTGGCCTTGAGAGAAG
Organism: Sporisorium iseilematis-ciliati; assembly: GCA_001748505.1. Taxonomy (NCBI): domain Eukaryota; kingdom Fungi; phylum Basidiomycota; class Ustilaginomycetes; order Ustilaginales; family Ustilaginaceae; genus Sporisorium; species Sporisorium iseilematis-ciliati. The sequence goes on along the minus strand of MJEU01000140.1, from coordinate 10,628 downwards.
CCGAAACCCGAAATGAGCTGATACCCTAGCACCTAGAAGTTGAACACCAGCGCAGAAGACTGATCCCCTTGATTGAAGCGGGACACTCATCCATGCACATCCAATAAGACACAGTGATCCTAACCTCCTTCTCACTTACCCAGTCTCCCCTCCATTACCCCCTTACCGCTGCCTTTTGTCTCTGACAATATGCCCAATTCAGAGAACAACACCTCTGCCCAGCAGGAGCCATCCAACAAGCCTGCGCACGAGAATGAGGAGCCTGCTGGCGAGCGCCCTTCTACTCATTTCAGAAAACCTATCACGAAGAGACGTCGACTCCCCCTGCCTGTTGCTCCACCTGACCCCAAATCACACCCCGACACCTCTGCTGGGAATGCTCCGGAAACCAGTGAGGGGAACCCCCCAAAGAAAACAAAGAAGGAGCCGACAAACCAGGTCTGCCATACTCTCCTCCTCCTTGATATCCCAGCATCGGCAAGCTTAGAAATCCTACACCCTTTCATCCACCGCCAAAGTGATGAATACTTTCGTCTCATCCCTGGTGACCCTAACGACAAGGTCATGGGTGCACTCCTCCCGCACCCGTCCAACTCTATGCTACTTGCGGCCTCTAAGCTGATCTCACAGCATGGAGCCCGTATCTATGAGCTCAGCAGCGCAGAGAGCTCTTCGCTCAGAAGGATGCTCAACCTGAAGGAGGCAAACAGGCGTTCCGAAGCATACTCACCTCTACGATCGCTGCAAAACCTACGCTTTGGAAAGAACAAAATGACGGCCGAGGATACAGCGGCGGAAGCTCCCCTGGCTAGCGAGATACCAGCTGCCTCTACTTCTACTTCCACTGGCCAGGTCTCTCACCAGAGCGTGCCACCTGCGCCGCTGTCTTGGGACTACCAGGGCTACTACCTTTGCTCCATCTATAAGCCTGACTTTGCTACCGAGCTCAAGAGTATTCAAAGCGAGGTCCTCCAATGGTTCGACTACCCTCGGATTGGAGTGCGACTCTGCCCAGACCAGTTTAAAACGGTTGAGGTAGAGGCCATGGCAGCATCTGCATACCAGCTTCTGATCGACTACTTTGACGGCACGTCTGGCTTCTACCCACCAGGGTATCGACTTCGTATGGACACTGATCCTCTGACCTCGTCCACATCTGCCAAAGCCTGGTTTGATCGGAACGCAACAGCACTCAAACATGCAGATATGGACTCTTCAAAACTCCAACCTCTGGCTGACGCCTTCAGCACCGCCATGGGTATTGCACGAATGCATGTGGTACAGTTTGTCGATCGATCCTACCTTTCCCGCACAAAGGAGGCTGGAGGCAAATGTCTTGAGGCTTCCCAGGTGGCGGAATTTGCTGGTGCCTTCCTGTGCCTGATCGACCTGATCCACCATCCACCACCAACTACGGACCCTGATATGTCGTTCATGCTGCGCACCTTGGACACGCGCGAGCTCAGCATCCACCTCAACATGGCCAAGGTTCGCAACGGCGGCCTAGTACACCCGACATTCAAGAGCTGGAGGAAGATCCTGACGCTTATTCGCTCCTTGGACCTAGGTCCGGAGAGGCAGAATGCTTTCGAGATAATTCAGTCCAATCGTGCTGTGTTACATTGGGAAGCAACGCGGATGGCTGCTGGTGGCATGCTACCCTCTCCACTGCTGGACATTGACGCAGACCGCTTTGATTGCAAGACAAGACCTTCCAGGGAGTCACCGCAGTTCTGGCATCACTTCGATGCTTCTTGGATACCGATCCAGTTGGCAAGTACACACAAGCCGTGCAAGATGGAGGGCGATGATAGTACACTTGTCAACGACGCACGTTTTCAGCCTGCTCTGCAAGACGCTGGGTCTGCAAATCCCAAATGCGGCATCCTAATCCGAGGCTTCTACAGTGGGGAAGGGGATGGAAATCCTATCCCAACCTCATTGGACCTGGCTGCCGCAATGACCCCAGCGTATACCCCCTCATCAAATCGCTTCTCTCTGCTCTCTATCACCAAGGCCAGCTTCCGTATTTGTTCACCAAACCAGGTTGAGCTTAGCCTTGTGTTTGCGTGTCCCTCGCACGCTGCCGTCGCATGGCATACGATCCCAACCTGGCTCCCTCTTTTGCACCTCTCACACCCAGTTGCTGTCCCAACTACGGATATTGACATGGACCGTCATCCTCTCTGTCTTCTCAGGTTCGTCTGCAATGCTTGGCCTGGCTCCCCTGCTATATGGGAATTTCAGCGGCCTTTTGGCTGCCCAGAACTCCCAGCACCTGCCGTTACAGCTCGAGTCATATCTAAGACGGTCACGCCTGAGCGCCAATACGACGAGGCCGGAAAGCTCAAGCGTGTCTCATACAAGACGATCAACAGAGTAGTTCAGATACGCACCAGCTATGTATCGCCACACGCTGCTGCTAGCATGGTCGGAGTCCGGGTGACCATGTTCAAACAAGGTGCACAAGGCCAAACGGTGTGCAGCAGTGAACCAGGCATACCATATATTGCGTTCACGCCCGTCCATGTTTGTGAACGGTGCCATCATCTAGGACACGCCTCTGACCATTGTCGACACGCACAGGGCGATACAACGGAAGCAAGGCAACCATCCTCTACACCCTCAACTTGCTCAACGTGTGCCCTAATCCCAGGTTGGGCACCGTGTGGCAAGAAGCGATGCCAACTTGCAGCCGAATTTGATGCTAACACTGAAAGAATGGTTGCAGCTGCTGTGAAATTCTCCCGCGATTCTGGATTCTTCTCGGAAGCAGGCAAAGTAATGATGGAACAACTCTTCCACCTGTTCACAGTGCCAGCACGCCCTTCCACCAACAACCTGACGGCACTGGACAGCGGAAACCCGAGTACAGCTTCTCCAGAGGCACGAGACAACTCAGAAATTGACCCGCTTCTGCTGTGAACCTGTCTGCAACGATACACCATCAGGCTTTGTCCAACAGTCCAACCCCTTACCACTCTCAGCTTCTTTTGCAGATCTCTATGACCACTCTCACGATGCTTCACTTCTCCCCACATGTACTGGCCTTTTGGGCTTGATTGTATCCCCCTTGTCAATTCATAACAAATCCCATCCAGCGCGTTTCTTCTGCTGCGTAATGATGCATGTGCTCCCTGCAGAGAAATGAGATGACCTGAAAGGTTGCCGGCAGCACAGGCTTCTACGCCCACCATCTGCGCAAACCAACTCTACGCCCACGCCTTTTAGAAGCCGCCGCTGCCGCTTAGCACCCTGCATACAGTTATGTGAAATGAAGGGAACCTAATCCCTACAGGCGCAAAGGGAACTTCCTGCGCTTTGGCTGGTTAGACTCTGCCTACGGCAGACAGGTTCCTTCCGTACACCATCATCCTCCCTTTACCAACCATGGAGGTCTTACAGTTTAACATGGGATCTGGTGACGACCGACTTGCAAGCCTCCGAGCTGCCACTTTGGAGCTGCGACCCCCTCTTCTCATTCTCCAGGAATGTACTTCTCTTGATGAGCTCATTGCGGACCAGTGGACACTACTGCAGAGCGAGCGAGCTGAAGATCCGGAGGAGGAGCGCTTGGCTGGCGGCCACAATCACTGTACAAGAGCAGTGGTAGCCATCGATAGATCCTTGCAGCCCTATGCTCATCGTTTCCGCCACCGTGCCACCAATGTTGCAGGTGTGCGCCTCCACGATCTGCCTGGCAGCAGCGGCGATCTGCTCATCTTTTCTGTCTACACCTCACCTGGATCTGTCCATATGACGCATCGCCGCACAATCCTGGATCGGGCTCTGGCAGATATAGACAGGATGATCAGCGAATGCGACTCCTCTGCAGAGATTCTGGTAGCAGGCGACTTCAACATCCGCACCGGGCCATGGGCTCCAGAAACCTCTCCTCACATAGCGACATACGGATTGTCTCAGCTCTCTGAGGTGCTCACCACCTGGATAGACGAGCGCGAGCTCACCTGCCATACCCCTCCCGACACTGTCACCTGTCATGCTCCAGGAGACAATCATGGCTCTACTATTGATCTCACATTTGGCAACCTCGACATCTCCAACTACCGCCTCTGGAACTGGAAGGGGCGCTTTGACCATCTAGGCATCACGTACTCTCTCCCTTTTGGGGACGCCTGCACCAACACCTGCGAGCCCTCGGCTTCACCTTTTAGCATGTTGGGGCTACAATGGGACCACTATCACACAACTCTGCACCGTCATATCCTGGCTGCGCCTAAGGCCCACCCTGACTCAGACCCGTGGGAGCTGCTCACTCATGCACTACAGGGTGCACTTTCCGAGTGCCGCAGACTGCGTGCAGAGGAGCATGGCACTAGGAAGAGACGGCGTCGACTTCAAGCTAAACGACACGTTTGGGGTTGGACACCAGAGTGTGATGCTACGGAGAAGAAACGAAAGCTGGTGTACAGAAAGCTGAATCACACATTGCCAGCACCTAGCGGCGGTCAGTGCCGAGCTGCACAGATCAAGCAGCACGAGGAATACAAGGAGGCTAACAATGCTTTCCGCCAGGCTCGCCGGAGAGCCAAGGATGCCTCAATGCAACAGGCTGTTGGCAGTGTCCGATCAGCACGAGAATGGCAGCAGATCACTACCCTCCTTCGGCGTCGCCCTTTCCTATCCTGCGCTAGCCCAGCCTTACAGGACAGTGAGGGCAATCTCCACTCTACTTTTGAACAGAAAAGCACATTACTTGCTGCCAGCATTTTCCAACACAGCACTCGGCATGCAAGTTCCTCAACTCCGGCTAATCTTGGACCCGTGCTTGAATTCGTACACGCCCTCAATCCCAATCTACAACCAGTCTTTGGTCCAGCACCGCCTCATCTTCTCCACCCAGCTTCAATGGTGGAGCTCACTGCTGTGGTGGACGCGGTGGAAAAGGGAAAAGCAGCTGGGCTAGACGGGGTCGGCCCAGATCTCCTCAAACGGTCCTTTGCTTCTTGCGATACTTTCCGTTTGGCTCTTCTACACATCATCAATTCCTGCTTGGGTCGAGCTGTCTTCCCGCGTCTATGGAAGCAGGCAATCATCTGCCTGATCAACAAACCAGGGCACCGTGACCCCAGCCTCCCAACCTCTTACCGACCGATATCTTTGTTATGCGTGGCGTGCAAGATTACGGAGAGTATTGTCAAAGCACGTCTTCAATGGGAACTGGAACAGCGTGGCATGTTACGGCACCAGTATGCCGCCTCACAGGGTGTCTCAACCACCCACGCTGTGGCTGGCCTACTTCAAAAAGGAAAGGACTGCATCGCTAGGGGCAAAGAGGTTGCGCTCATCAGCATTGATGTTGGCGGTGCTTTCAATCAAGTTGACCACTGTGCACTCGTACAGCGCCTCTACGATCTTCACCTCCCCAACATTGCCGAATGGGTCAGAGCATGGTTGCAAGACAGGACCTTCTCAATTCGCTTTGAGAACCAGACGTCTGCACAGTTCAGCCTTGGTTCTCGAGGGGTCCCCCAAGGCTCACCCCTCTCACCGCTTCTGTGGTGTCTATACCTAGACAGCTTCTTTGAACTCATTCAGCATGACATCGAATCAGGGGAATGGGAGACAGGAGCGTACATGGACGACCTCTATGTGCTGATCAGCGCTGATACCAAACAGGACTTACTCCTCACGGCTCAGCGGTGGCTAGACATGCTGGATGATTGGAGCACAGAGCGCAGCCTCACGTTGGATAAACCCTCCTTTCTCTTAGCAACCGCCAAAGCTAACCCAGCGCCAAGCACCGAGGACTTGCCGATGCCAGCACCTGTGACCGATACACAAACACACCGTCCAGCGCAGGCTGCCTCAGCATTAGCTCCTACCGAAGACCTGTCCCTCCGCCTGAGAGGTGGCCAACGCCTACAGCCCTCAAGAACTACAGTGCGTATTCTTGGGATGGACATCGGACCCGGCCTCAAATCACCAGAACACATCCGGCGCAAATGTGACACGGCTATCTCCCTTGCACAACGCCTTAGTTGGATCATGCGGAAGGTAGGTGACCTCTCCTTGGAGGCCAGGCTAAAGCTGGCTAAAGCGTATATCTTCCCAGTCTTGGACTACGGCAGCCCAACCCACCCAAGGATGAGACGGTCTGATGAGAAACTGGTGTTAAAAGCGGACAAGGCCATCTTTGCATTTGTTCTGGGAGTACGACCTACTGGGTCTTTCCCTTCTGCAAGAGCAATGGCACACGAGTTGGGAGAACTTTGCACCCTCACACGGTGGCGCCTTCAAACCATACTCTTTGGTATCCGAATTCAGCAACATCCATCACACTCTTCATCAATCAATGCTCGCACGCTCTTCTCTTCGATCATCATGCAGAGGCAAACTGCAGCAGGAAGGCAACTAGATGACAAGACCTTTGGTATTGGTGATCTTTTGACGGACCCAGCCAACGAAACAATGCGATATCTAATTGCTGGGCCCAAGCTCGGCTCACTTCGGCTAGCGGCACGCTCGCTCCCTCTATACCCGCTGGAGCAGATTACGCTGCAGCAGGTCCCACCGTGGCAATGGCTGCCACTGGACGTCATCATTCAAGACAGAGAGGGTGCTAAGAAACGGGAGAGGGCCGTTGCCTCCTCCTTGGAGAAGTGGGCAGCTCGGGTCTACACAGATGGTTCGTTCACTCCAGCCAGCCTCTCGCCTGCTCGCCCTGCAGCTTTGGGCGCTGCGGCTATCTTGCTCTCCTCATCACCGGCCGTCACCAAACGCTCTCTGCAAGCTCTCCATGCCGAACGTTGGGGCATCATTGAAGCGGAACTCTTTGCCATCCTGTTGGGCCTTCGCCTCTGCCAGCCTGAAACTGGCCAGCGAGGCTGGAGCCGCATCACAATCTTCACTGACTCCCAATCCTCGCTGCACCAGCTGGCACGACCCTGGTTGAGAGACTCGGGCACCCTCCACCACCTGACCGCCCAAATCCGTGCTGAAGTGGTTAGCCTCCAATCACGATTTCACATACCCATCTCGTTCCGGTGGATTCCTGGCCACGACAACGTGGCTGGCAATGTGCAGGCGGATGATCTGGCAGGGGAAGCGGCGGCATTGGTACCTGTTGACCCTCCTCCACCATACAGTGCCTCAAAGGCTATTGAAAGGTCGCGACAACTTGTTGTGGCTCTGGAACAAAGCTCATGGTCCTCCGCTGCAGCTGACAGCCTCAAGGTAATCTCGGACACCTTCTGCCCAAACAACATCAAGACCTATAGCGGCTTAAGCTGGCGACTTACAAAATCTCTCCTCAAGTTTCGTTCCTGCACTATGCCTGTGGCCTCGCATCGGGGTGCAGTTGACCGCGGCGACCGTCTGGCGGTTTGCATATGTGGGGCGCCTTGGCAGGATCGTGAACACCTGCTACTCCATTGTGACCTTGCAGCGCAAGAGCGATCACTGGTACAGCGCCACTTCCCTCCAGCCGAGAGGGGTCAGATGAAGTCTATACTCATTGGCGGAGCCTTCCAGGATGTGGAGCGTCGCAGACAATACCTCATCGACTTGGAACGTCTCCTCCGGGTCTGCATGCAAATACTCTGCGACACATGCGAGGGTAATGGCACCTTTGATAGAGAACCTGGGATCACGTCTCTGGTTCGGAGGGACATCGTCCTTACCTTCCAACCGAGCAGCCAGGTTCGAGACCTGACCTATGAGGACACAGTCACGCATGCACCGACCCTCTTTGATTCGGTGGACCCTACCACCTTCACCTTTGGCGAGTCGAGCCCACAGGCTGGACCTTCGCACCAACCGGTTTTGGTTGAGATCAGCGACACTGATATGGACTCCGAATCAGACACGTCATATGACAGCGACGCCCCTTTAGCAACTCAAGTGCAACGTCGCCGCGGACTCCCAACACAAAGTCTGCCTGCAGCTCCCATGCATTGGATCAACCAACCTCCTGCCTTCTCATCACCTGCCACCAACCCTTCTGCTCGATCCACAGCTCCGGATGCATCAGCTGCCTTGGAAGCGACGTTTCAAGAGGAACAACCTGACGTGAACCCAGACATTACGATCATCACAGATGACAGCGATGACTCGATTGTGTTTGCTGGTTTTGCCAACTAGACTACCAATCTTCCCTGAGTGGACTGTTACTGACAAGATCTTGCCTTTACATCGCGCTCTCGAACATCCGAGGGCGCTCTCGTAGTAGACAGGGGGAACGCGACCCCGGTCTGGCCAGGCTCGTCTGGATCAAGGCGCTGTGATGCCTTGCTACTTCTTTCAAGTTCCGCTGTTGAATAAGCAGAGGGTGGTGAGGTGCCCCGTCGAGCAGAGTTTTGGCTCTGGCTTGGCGGAACCCGGCAAAGTTAAACCTCGCCCTTTCTCTGCAAGTGTGCAGAGTAAGTAAACGATACAAGGTGTCCGAAAGACGGTCTCTTCCACTTCCACTTCCACTGCAGCTCCATCAGTTCGACGGCCAGAAGCTACCACTAATGTGGCTTCGAAACCGTCCTCCTAACATGCTGCCGACGAGACAGTTGTTCCAGCAGGTGTTGAACGATGCTGGTGCTTAAGAAGAGCATTCGTATCGATGGTTCCTCTCTTTTCACGGACAATATTTTTCGAATCTCCCCCATTTTATACCAACCCACACAGCAGCTGAGCGTGAATCGCCGTTGCTTGACACCCCCACTTCCTTCGTTCTTTGTGACCCCACTCCACGTTCTACATTTGCAATTGCATGTTTCGAGCCATTGATCTCGTTTGTCTTTGCTTCGAAGTGTGCTCTGTTGTGGTGTGTGTGATGAGCGATCTTTGTGAGGCCTGTGCCGCTTGTCTCGTCCGTAGTCATTGTGCCGAAAGCGTTCGTCTCTCTGTGACCTCGAGCGTCAGCGTGTTCCCAAGCTGACAATCTGCAGGCGGTCAGGCTGTATTTGCGTGAAGTTGATTGTGACGGACCCGAAATTTGTGTGACGCCACGGATCGCTCCTCAAACTTCAGCACCTCCTTCTCTGCGAGGACGAAGCAAGCGGTCGGGCGAAGGGACGCAGCACGCGTGCTGAGTTGTCGAGTAGCCACTTCAAACTGTCACCTTCGTTCGGCGTGTACTGTACGTCTTCAGCTGCGTTGATCACAGGAAGGCGCAACTTGTTTCAAGAGAAGCAAAAACGTTCACGCCCGATCCGTGAAGGGCATGCATGGAGTGTAACGGACAGACTCTGCACCACCTTGGACAGAAATCTGATTGCATTGCATTCTTCATCGTCTCGTTTGCTTTATGATGCCGGTTCTTTTGCGCCCAGCATCACCTGAGCCGTGGCCTTCCGACATCAACGATGACGGTTCGCTTCACGGCGACCTACCCTTTTCGGTCGCTCGATCTCTAACTCATTCCAACCAGATCACGCTCGTTGCCCGTTTGCACGGTATGACAACCTACGACTATCACCACACGACGAGAATAGCAAGACAACCTTTGAAATCGACACCGACAACGAGTGGATGCTCACTTTGCCACTCTATGCATCACCCCGAGGTAAATCTTTCCGAATGATGACGGCAGGCATGACTCTCGCTCGTTTAGTCATGCTACAGCATCCGCCAACCGATCCAGCTCGAACACATGTCGACCATGCCAACCGGGACATGACAGATGATACGAGATCAAACCTGCATTGGGTCTCTGCCCAGTCTAACAACTTCAACATGCGATATTCACGCCCGTGGTGCAGTGTTGTTCCTGTCGTCGATGAATGATCGAGTCAAGATTCAATTCAACGGTGGTGATTCGTACACATTGTCCCGTTGGCTTTGCCAAGTCGACGCCTCAACACCCTCCGTCATCGACCATATCTCGGGCGATCCTTACGACCATCAACGCAAAAATCTCAGGTTGGCCGACTACCACAAGAACGGACAAAATCAGCGCATTACTCGTAAGAACGTCAGCGGGTTGACTGGCGTTTATCTCGCACCGAAAGGCTGGAAAGCGACACTCCAAGGCACGCCGAGACGCCGTACATGCATGACGTTTCCGCCGAACGAACTCAAAAAAGCTATCGAGATGCATGACCTTGCGTCCCTCATTCATCAACCAGCCGCACCGCATCCAGTGCTACTTCGACCAGCTGCAGCAAGAGGAAACAGTCGAGCGTGTTGAGATTTAAGATCGACACGGAGAATGAGCGGCATGTTGCTGCGGAGCGAGCCATGTGAGTCGAAGTCAGTAGATCAAGCCTCCGCCTCTGGCTACAGAAAGGAAGGTTGAGAATGAAAAGCAGCATGCTCAGAATGGTCGGTAGAGTTTCTCAAACGGAAGTCTCTTGATTCACTCAGACTGGCCAATCATGCGATTCAGTGTGATTCTTCGGTCTAATGATCATCGACTCTCTGTCTGGTCTTGGAACAAAGATTGGGAGTTTAGGAGTTTGCCTCCTTCTTCTCGTCCTCCGCCTCTTTCCGCGTCAGACTCGCTGCGTGCCTGGCTTCCGCAAATGTGCCAAAGTCTGATTTGACGTGAGCTTCGTACAGCACGACATACCTATCATCGACCTGATATACATCCGTTTCGAATCGCACCATCCAATACGCGTCGTAATACGTCTTTCCATTTTCGCGTTTCTTGATAGTGACCTTCATCGATTTGA
>MJEU01000139.1:0-36160 GCA_001748505.1 Sporisorium iseilematis-ciliati | reverse complement strand
GGTATCGCCTAGTCAGTACTGCGGTGGGGGACCACGCGGGAATCCTAGGTGCTGCAGTTCGTTTTCTTTTTTTTGCATTCGACGAGTTTGAGCTTGCTCGCCGTTATGTTGAACGAAGAGAGCCAGAAGTCACGCAGCAGAGGTGACTTTTTTCTCGCACGAGTGAGAAAAGAAATCTTACACCAAAACGAAGGCTGTCGAATTTCGCTCCACAGGTGAGTGGCGATGTGCTGTGCAGCTGCATGCAAGCCCGAGGTCCGAGTCTGTGAGTTGAATGCTTTGTGGCTTCAGCTGGCGAGAGTCCCTTTGAGGTTGAAGGCTTAATTTCCAGCGATTTCAGGCCGCTTTGAGCTCAATTTGAGTGCGGCTGTGACTGTAACTGCGAATGCGCAGCCGCATTCAATCAGACTCGATGACATCGCTCGTCAGAAAGCTGTGAATGCTCTCTTTCCACCCAACACCATCCATCCATACCTACAGTATTCTTTTCTACTCTCTATTCTCGTTTCTCGATTATCTTCTTATCATCGCATCTTATCCGTCATCGGTCTCTGGCATCATCGCAATCCTTCTTGGGCTCGCAGGTTACTTTGTTTCGCTATTGCAGGTCATCGACGTCTCGACTCTATCGCATACAATCGCCATCGTTTCCTACGAGCATACCATCCTCTCCTAGGTAGCATCCAGAGCATTTTCGAAACTTTTGAAGACATCAAGCAGCTCCTACATTCACACATCAAGCACCTGCTCCCAGCACTCGTCAATTTTCCCAACATCAGTCCATTACAGACAGGCCGACCTCTGTCCAAGTATTCGCACGCACACAACCAGGTCAAGGCGAACAACAATATACTCTGATCGTACAGCGCCTTACGTCATCACTGCTGCTGCGCTTGACCGACTCTTCCTCGACTCCTCTTTCTCTCTCCCGGAATAAGCATGATCGCTGCAATGAGGCCAACTCATGCGCATGCAACTGCGCCATCCGTACACTCAAGACCAAGTTCTCGCAATTCATCCCATACCAACTCCTCCACTCTCGCCTCGCCTTCCGCGCAGTCCAAGTCGGATAAGCTCGCGGCGAAAGCAGCATCCAACGTCTCCAATGGAGTCTCGGGCAAGAAGGCATCCGCTGCCAAGAAGCTCGCCAAGTCACAACAGGCTGCTGAGGTTTCGAAACCCAACGACAAGCCCGCAGCGGTTCCTGGCCTCATCACACTCACCAAGCCAATGACCGAAGAGATGCAGGCATCCAAGCAGCAGACCAGCTCTTCGAAAGCAAAGAAGGGCAAGGAGGCCAAGTTCGCAGCCGACGAGCCGTCATCAACACCCGTCAAGGCTTCGCGATCCAAGAAATCCAAGTCGTCTCCCAAAGCGGATACATCCGAGATGCTCCTTTCCAAGTCAGCTCCCTCCGCTTCCATCAGTCATGTCCAGCAACCTACACAAAACAAGCAGGGCAGCAATGGCGTCGAGCAGGCATCTGGTCTCACGTGGCAGCAAGAAATGTTCAAGAACGCCGCCTCCAAATCTAACGTCGATCTCTCGCATCAGGGCAACGGCTCCAAACGTCACAACAAGAAGTCGGCTGCCAAGCAGCATGACGGCAACCTGGCCCACCCGCAAAAGGTGGCGCAAGACGGTCGTGACTCGCCGGCTCTCACTTGGCAGCAGGAGCTCCTCGGAGCCAAGAAGCGTACTGGCCCTCATTACGACGTCTTTGCAGATGCCCGCGACGTCGAGACTTTTGGCGCTGACGACGGCTCTGCCCATGGTCACGGTCAAACTAACGGCAAAGCAGGCAAGAGACGCCCTAGGGCCGGCAGCTTTGGCTCGGGAGTTCCGAAGAACGGCAAAGGCGTCAACAAGGCTCGCGGCAACGATGTGCCTCTCCACATCGACGACCTCTTCGAGTCTGCAAAGGCCGATAGCATGGCGAAATCCAAGTCTGCGCAGTCTCAGCGCAATGGCGTCGCTGTCGGCAACGGTGCTCATCTTCACACCCAATACCCTGCTCACGGGGCACCTATTCACATCGCGCCATCCACTCCTGTCAAGAAGGCCAACAATAACGGCAACGCCAACCAACAACATCCTGCTGTGGCAGCTGCCATCGCCTATGCTGGTCCCAACTTCCACAACTCGCCCTCTCCTGCCAGCTTGCCCGCCCCCAAGTTCCAGAATCGTCTCAGCAAGAACAGCTCTGAGCTCGACCGTGGCACCATGCGACCCTCCTCGCTTGCAGCCGGAAGCAGTGGCGAGTCCGGTGGCAGCGATGACGAGGTCGAACAGCTGACCCGTGGCACACGTGGCACGACCGCCCCTGCCGAGTTGACTTCGACGCCCTCGAAGGCCCCCGCACCTGCGGCTGTGCCTTCTCACAACACTGCTGCCGCCGAATCGCCTGCGGCCAAGCCCAGCATGCAGCCGGGCGCGACTGTCGAGAGTCTCCTTGCTCGTATGCTTGGAGGTGCTCGTCTCAACTGATGCCTGCACTAGCAGTGTCACGCGGCCTCAAGTTGTTGGAGGGATGTTTTTGCATTCCCTCTCGACATTGACTTCCTACTTCTCTAGTCGTCTTCCCTGATTGCTGCTCCTCAGCAGCTTCCAGGAAGCTTGCACATCCCTCTTCTTCCCGTTACCCATGGTCCCGGATCCGTTTCTCGACAAGCCAGCGCGTCAAATTCTGAAGCGCCCTGGCTGCAAGTCGTCGGCGCTGTCGACGCTTGTGACAGTCTTCCTCTTACGTGTGCCTCGACACATGCGCTTTTTCTTTCTGCGGTTTTGTCAGCAAGCATGCATCTACGAATGGTTTCGGCGCATCTTTACGCATACTCGGTCTTCTTGTCGTGCCACTGGATGGCCGTTCTTCGTTGTTTGTATTCGCATGTTTCCTTGTATCAGTATCGCCTTTCTATCGGGAACCGATGTCTCGGGGCGCTCTGCGCTCGGCTAGCCTCCTCTTTCTGGCATCTTTGTGCCTGGCTCTCTACATTCACAATTCTTCAATGTCGCCAACTCGCTGTCTCCCGCGCAGCCAATCCATGGATCGACATCTTCCAATTGCAAGCCTCGCCAGGAATTTGCATTGCATATCCTCGATCTCTGCCCGTCAAACACCCACAACACGGATCAACGGACGATCATGGACTTTTCATCCGTTCCAGTCCCTCACGATCCTGGCCACGTACCAGATCGTGCACTCTTCCTCCTACTATGCCACGTGCACTCGCATGCGGGCCCACGGCCCTCACCAACGTGTGCTATCAAAGCATCGGCGTCTCTCGCAGTCGCTCTGATCTCACGACTTCATTTTTCCCTTGCCCTTCACTGTCTCCTGTCCCGCCCTTCCGTCTTCCTTTCTATCTCCCGCTTCCGCACTCTTACTACTTCATGTATGCTCGACGTCGGCTCGCCTCGACGCTGCCCTCTCTGCACATCGTCGCGACCTCGTCTGACGACCTTTTCAATCCATCTTTACATTCCCCCTTTCATGAATCGAGTGATGTATCTGTGTGTGGTTTGAAGCTTGTTCGTGGTTTTCTTGGGCAAGGCACAGTGAACGGAGTCTAACAAACTTGACTTTTTTGACGCGCTGAGTCGCGCGGGTGTCGCGTAAAGCGCTTTCAGAAAAGTGTTGTTTCAACCCTTCTCGAGATTCCGCAGCTTTGAGGAGCGGCTTTGTTGCAGCTTGGCTTCTGACGACCAGCATCGGCTCACCTCTTATCACACCAGCATCAGCATTACTACGGCGAAGCCTCTCGCTCACAAAGCAATCTTTTCGAGTCTCGTGAACACCATCAGAAGCAGTCAAGACTCGGCGTAGCTACAACTGTTCAACCTCTTCATACCTTCACAAGATGCCACGTAAATCGACAGGCGGCGTTTCCGCCTCTGGTGCGTCGACACCCAACACACCAGTGACCAAGTCCGGTCCACGCAAGTCTCTGAACGGCACCTCTTCCGCCACCGCTGCCACCACCGCCGACTCCGAACCGCTCCTCACCATCCCACCCTCCACCAAGCTCGTCCTCAAACAGCAAGAAATCGCCCTCAAAGGCATCGAATCCTTCGAACTGCCGCGCACCAGCATCGTCAAGTGCGCCAAAACCGACATCCCCGACACCGTGCAGCTCCGCAAAGAAGTCCAATCGGCACTGGTCAAATCTGCAAGCGTTTTCATCTCGTACCTCACTGCTACGGCGCACGACAATGCGCGGAAGAAGAAGGGCAAAGTCATCTCGCCGCAGCACGTGCTGGATGCGATGAAGGAGCTGGGCTTCGCGGACGAAGAGGAGGTGGTGGGACTGATGAAGGGCGAGCTGCGGGCGTTTAGGGAGAACGTGCAGAAGAAGAAGAGCGAGAAGACGGCGGTGGAGAAGAAGGCGGACGGAGCAGAGGAGGAGGTGGAAGCCAACGATGCAGACGTAAGCCGGTTCGACGGCGACGAAGCGGACGAATCAAGAATAGCAGACGAAACCGTCGAAGTCGAAGACCAAGACCAGCTCATGGACGAAGACTAAACACACACTCACACACTGTACACTATTCCCCGCACACAATCACATTTTCCCCCTAACCCTCCTTCACAATACCAACCTGAACATGAACACCCGCCCTCAACAACACATCGATCCAAACCTTTTGCGTCTCGCTCAACCGATCGCCCGGCCCCTTGACCTCTACAAACCTTACCACCTTATCCGTCATCCTCCAAATCACCAAATCCGGCATACCCGAACTGCACTCCCCCCACTCTTCGACCAACATCTGACAAACCACGCTTATACTGTGCCCACCCAGACACTCTGCGACTTCCAACAGGTCTTGCTTGGAGAACGCATCCCAACGACAGCCCACGGCCCAGGTTTTGCGTGCTCTCTCTCGGTCGTCTGCGAGGGCGATGAGATCGAGTCCGCCTGTGCGTTCAATGTGATCGAGCCGAGCGCGGATCTGTTGAGACCGAACGATGGGGAATGAATCAGACCCCAGATCGAGCGGTGCAGACTGATAGGGGGTTTCAAAGCTGCCAGCGATACCGTCGAGGAAGATGACGTCCCACATGACGAGGACGAAGATCATGGTGAGAAGCTTGCCTTCGCAATGGTAGCCTTTGAAGCCTTGCAGAGCGTAGTGCTGGAGACAGAGCTGCTCGACGTGACAGGGTGAGTTGTCGAGGCCGCGCCAGACGGTGCGCATCGAGCGGCGGGTGGAGGTGGTGGTGGAGGAGGGCTCGAGGAGGGTTAGAGGCGGGGAGGAAGCGGAGATCTCGTCCCAGGAGATATCGTCGAGGTCTTCTTTTTTGATCGTCTCGTCAACTGGTGTGATGGGTGCGATCTCGTCAGGATCAGCTTTGATCGTGTCCTGTTGCTCGCCTTTCACCGTTGGCTCGGCAAACGACTCGATCTTGACCTTCTTAAACAGCGGCTTCCTCACCTCGAACCCGCTCGACCGCTTCGTCGGCGATTTCGTCGGGCTGCTCCTCCCACTTCCACCACCCTCTGGCGAGCCCCGCTTGCCTCCACCCGACTCGGTCGTCGGCGACCCTCCTCCCTGCAAAAACCTCGACATGACCCCGACCGGCACGCCCATGCTATCCGTCTCCACCATCGCATCCAGCCTCGTCCCCCTAAACTCGACCTCTGTCGTCCTCTTCAGCTTGGTATACGAAAAATCGTGCTGTTCCGACCGCGGTATCCTCAGCTGCGACTCCAACCTCGTGATCCTCCTCTGCAACGTATCGTGATAGATCAGATGCGTGTCTGGATCCTGTAGCCCGCTCACGCTAATCAGCAACGCCTCCCTCTTGCCCTTTCGCGCATCGTCCGAGTACAGCGCTGTAACCAGCGCCAATCGATCGTACCAGTCGCCCCTGCGTCCTCGACGGAAAACCTTCTGATCCAACAACGCCTGCAACACCTCCTTCTCCCTCTCCCTCATCTTGAACCTCGCTAGCACCGTAGCGCCCTTGTAAACTACCCTCGTCAACACCCAGCCCGGGTGGAACCGCATGCGGTGGTAGACCGTCTTATCGATCCCCTCTGGATGCGCTGCGGTACACTCTGCGACACACGACTTCCACTCGGCCCAGACCGAGTCGAACAGCCGCAATGCCGCCTGGAAATCCGCCTCGCTTTTGCCGAACTGTAGAAGGTACTCCATCTCAGCTTCGACAGCGAGCGCGCGTTCAAAGGCGATCAGATGGTCGCGAGAGGGGAACAAGAAGCTCGTCCGCTTGTAGGTGTAGTGAGGATAGTTGCGGATCCGAGAGCGCGATAAGATGGCTGTGGTGAGCGCTGCGCTTCCCAAAAGGTTGCCGCGGTAGTAGACGAGCGCAACCCGGTCGACGAGTGACCGGAGGGCGGGGATGATCTGAATGCAGCCGCCGCCGAGTGCGGTGGACAGCTCGGTTTTGAGTCTTGATGCTTGAGGTTGAGCGGTTTTGGGAGATCCAAAGTTGAGGGTGAGCTGTTTCGACCCACCATTCTGCGAGCCGTTGGGCTTGGTGGGGCTGAACAGCGTCGATTGGGACTTTGTTGCTGAGAGAGCGGCGACGATCTGTGCTCGTGTAGTGCCGATCTTTGCTATACCCATGTTCTTCGCGATGACTTTGAGCTCTTCGATGGTGAGCAGTGAGAGAGATTCTGCGATGCCGCCCTTCATGTCGCGGTCGGTCATCACGAAGCGGTCGAGTGATGGCTCCGTGGCCTCTGTCTTGGGCTGAGAAGAGCTGATCACAGCCCCATTGACGGGTATCGACGACTCCCCCAGCGGCCGCTTGAACCGATACGTAGGCACCCTCGGCAACCCCGTCTCCTCATCGATCTTCAGATCTCGCTGCAAGCTCGGCAGTGTCAATGTCGAATTCTCCTTATCCGTATCCAGCGCCACCTTGCGTCGATCTTGCTCTTCCACCCTCGCAGTCTCCACTTTCGGTCCGTCAGCCGGCGGCGACGAGATCGGGGTCGCTAGTTCATCCGTAGCCGCTTTCAAATCGTGCACTTCGGAACGGTACGCTTCGAGCCGGTCGAGCCGATACCATGCGTCCTTCTTGCGCTGGAGCAGACGCACGAAAAGGTAGCGGGCGGGGTAGGAGAGCATGAAGAAGGCGGACAAGATGTCGAGTTCGGCGTTGGAGAAGAGGTAGGATTCGGACTCGAGGACGGCGCAGACCATCTGTTGGAAGAGTTCGGGGTACATCGAGGTTCGGGAGCCTGGTCGGTAGGTGCTTGTCAGGGGTTGGTGGGTAGGAGAGGAGGGGCTAGAGGTGTCATCGCGGACGACGATGGCCTCTGAAATGTCTTCCGGTTCGGCCTTCATTGCGCTGCTGTGTTCGATAGCTGTCGGGACGAGGAGGTTCTGCGTTTGTAGTGTCTCGAGTCTTCCGCCGGATCTGAAGTGTCTGTTGATGAAAACTTAACGGATCTATGTCTGCGCGATCTTGAGGAGGTACTTTCGCGCGTGGAGTGAGAGTGGGAGCTGCGACGGTGCGAGTGCTCTCTTCTGCGTGCCTTTGCAGCTCGAACAGCTTCTGGCTCGTACTGGTCTCCCGTGATCTCTGACGACGATGACGAGCCTCTTTGAGGAAGATGTTTTGCAGCCTTACGTTGAGCCAAGAAAGCTTGCATCGCCTTGAGCGGGTCGTTGGAGCTTTTCCTCGATGAGTCCTTGTACGCGTCTTCGAGCCGTTGATCTTCCGGCTTGCGTGAGTCAGCTCCGTTGCGCAATTGCGAGGTCGTATACCAGGGCGTCAGTTCGTCTTCTGGACGGAGAAGTGCGTGTCCTGATTGCGGTTTGGAGTGTGACTTTTGCCTTGGAGTTGTACTGTATGTCGGCGTGAGATCGAGTTCTTTGCGCTGAGATGGACCAACCTCGACCTGCCTACGCCCGGCCCTGAGAGCCTCGAGACGAGCCTGGTCGCGATGTGCAAACTCAACCTGACGACTTTGCTCTTGGCGTTGAGCTTCGAGCGCTTGATCGCATGCGACTCGTTCTTGATTGACGCGATTGTATGGATGGTACGACTTGTGGTGGGCCAGATGCAAAGGCATTGCAGCCCCTTATGTTTCAATGCTCGAATGCCATGAGAGTGTAGGACGAGAGGTGAGCATGAGCAGCGGTGGAAGGCATGCAGGGTCCAAGTCAAAGGTACAGCGAGCGCAAGGCTTAAATTTGAGCACAGCGAGAAGAATTGAGCCGCTTCCGTGCGGGAGAACAAATTGGTCGGTTGAGAGGCGAGTGTGACTTGAGACGCGTCTGTCTGTGTTGTGCTGGGCTGCAAGCCTTGAATTTCTGCAATCGACACGCGTCAATTTCGAGTTGAGTGTTGGTCTCTGCAGCGAGAGGGAGAAAGAGAGAGAGAGAGAGACCCACCAGCCAACTTTGACCTCATTCCGCATTTCAAAGTCGATGGCTGCTTTGTGGATTGCACTTTCGAGGCTCCGGTCGTAGCTGCACGGATCGCTTCCAGACTCGAAGGGAAGGAGGAACGAGACCTCGTCAAACAGCAATGATCGCACCGATACGCAATTAAGAAGCAACGGACAAACAATTCCGTTTGCTCAGGGGCCATTTCACAAGACGCCCGCGCAAGAGAACGGAGCGAGAAAGCGAGAGAGCGTTGCCCCTGTCGGCTGGGAAAATCCTTGTTTTTTCGGATTAAATTTGTATTTTTTTATTTTTTGATAGGGGCCGTGGCTGTCTCAAAAAAAAAGAAACGGGACCCTGCCAGTCTGCGAGTGTGAGTTTGTGCTGTTGGGCTGTGTTCGTTCATCTTTGGGCGCGCCTTCTGTCTCTCTGCGTCTCTCTGTGTGACAAAGTGGAGCCAAGTGTTGTTCTACGATTTCACTTTGGCGCTGCAGCTTTACGCAGAGGCCTCCTCCGTTTGCTGCAATCACAGTCGCCCGCCGCCCTCTCTCAATCTCATCTTGCCGGCTTAGCTCGCACGTTTGTTCCTAGACGCCATCATCCAACTATCCTTTCGCTTTCACCATCGACAACCACCTCAACGCCATCATCTCCACCACTACCTCTACGGACGCCCTTCATTTGCTTCTCTCGTTTCACCATCCTTCCGAGCAACTTGTCTCTACAGCGTCAACGACTCTACCCGCCGAGGACATCAACAACAGTTGCTCCCACATCAGGTCGATCGTCGATTGTCTAACTAGACCCACAATCCACATCCTTCGGACAGAACCTGGCAGGATCGGAAACGTTCTCTTGCATACCGAGCCAGTCGGCCCTACACTACATCACGGGCGCGCGAACAGTGCCGCCAACATATCGCCATCATGGTCGACGTCGTGCGAACAAAGTCGAATCTCTTCCGTCCATCACATCGTGCCTCCCCCTCGGTCGAGGCCAACAATGCAGCACAACTAGCCGCCGCCATGCCAAGGCCCTCGAGAGGCGTTGGTCAGTCCGCCTCGGATGCTGCCTCAGCTGCCGAGTTTGCATCCAAGAAATACGTCTGGATCCCAGACCCCACTCTTGGTTATGTTTCAGCATGGGTCATCAAGGAGGAAGGAGACAACTCCCTCTGCGCCTTACAGGATGGCTCCAATCGCACCGTCCCTACCTTTGAGCTCAGCAAGATGAACCCGCCCAAGTTCGACAAGGTCGAAGACATTGCCGATCTTACCTTCCTCAACGAGGCCAGCGTCGTACACAACTTGCGGCAGAGATACTTTAGCTCCCTCATTTACACCTATTCCGGTCTCTTCTTGGTCGCCGTCAACCCGTACCACTCGCTTCCCATCTACACAGATGCCATCGTAGCTGCATACAAGGGTCGTCGCAGGGAGGAGAATGCTCCCCACGTCTTTGCTCTCGCCGACGAGGCTATGCGCAACATGATCGACAACCGCGAGAACCAAAGCCTTCTCATCACCGGAGAGTCGGGTGCTGGTAAGACGGAAAACACAAAGAAAATCATTCAGTACCTTGCTGCTATTGCTGCCGATCCAGCGGCTCATGGATCCCAGTCACCCGCCAATTCCTTGACACCCTCTTCGTCCCGCGAAGTTCTCGATCGCATCAACGGTGTCGCGCCCGTCGCTTCCAAACGTCTTGGCCTTCTCGAGCGTCAGATTCTGCAAGCTAATCCCATCCTCGAAGCCTTCGGTAACGCACAGACAATCCGCAACAACAACTCGAGTCGTTTCGGAAAGTTTGTCCGCATCGAGTTCACTTCAGTCGGCGCAATTGCTGGTGCCAACATCGACTGGTACCTTCTCGAGAAAAGCAGAGTCGCCATTCGAAGCGAAAACGAGCGAAGCTTCCACATCTTCTACCAGCTACTTCGAGGTGGAGAGCCAGAGCTCAAGCAGAAGCTGCTGCTCACTAGCTCTCCAGACGATTATGCATACCTCAAAGGAACACGCAAGGACGTGGAGGGTGTCGATGACAGAGCCGAATGGAAACTGTTGCGCGATGCCCTCAATACCGTTGGCTTCACCCCGGAGGAGCAGCTCAATCTGTTCCGAGTCGCTGCTGCTATCCTGCAGATCGGAAACATTCAGCTGGCGACCGACCGCTCAGAGCAAGCCAGAATCACCAATATGCCTCAAGTTGAGAAGATCTGCCATGTTCTCGGTCTGCCCGAACAGGAATTCTCCAAAGCGCTTCTTCGACCGCGTGTCAAGGCCGGACGTGAATGGGTCACATCAGCCAGAACCATGCGTCAGGTCTCGGAAGAGATGGCAGCTCTAAGCAAGACTCTCTACGAGAAGGCCTTTGGCTGGCTCGTCGATCGAATCAACAAGGCGCTCGATCGTCCCACCAGCAAGAGCAGCTTCATCGGTGTCCTTGATATCGCCGGATTCGAAATCTTTGACGTAAACAGCTTCGAGCAGCTCTGCATCAACTACACCAACGAGAAACTTCAACAGTTCTTCAACCACCACATGTTTGTCCTCGAGCAGGAAGAGTACGCGCGCGAGAACATCGAGTGGGACTTTGTCAACTTCGGCCTCGACTTGCAGCCTACCATCGACCTCATCGAGTCCACGACGCCCATCGGTATTCTTTCCTGCCTCGACGAAGAGTGTATCATGCCCAAGGCCACCGACACCACCTTCACCGAGAAGCTCAACCGTATCTGGGGTACCAACAAGGATGGCTCGGCTTTGGACGCCGCTGGCGCTGCCATGGCTGCTGAGAAGGGTCTGGCTCACGGTTCCACCAAGTACGCGCGCACTCGGTTTGCACAGGGCTTCGTCGTCAAGCACTACGCCGGCGATGTCGAGTATCGCACCGACGGATGGCTCGACAAGAACAAGGATCCTCTCAACGACAACCTTACTCGCGTCATGTCCGAATCCACTGACCGCTTCATCGCATCACTCTTTGCCGAGTATGCAGAAGTCGACGAGGAGACCTCGCTCGCTTCGGCACCGAAGCGCCGCGTCAAGCGCGGTGCCTTCCGTACCGTCGGTCAGAGGCACAAGGAGCAGCTCAACTCGCTCATGAGCCAGCTTTCGTCGACACAGCCACACTTTGTTCGTTGCATCGTGCCTAACCCGGAGAAGAAGCCGGGCAAGATGGATGTTCCGCTCGTGCTCGAACAGCTGCGTTGCAACGGTGTGCTCGAGGGCATCCGTATTGCTCGTCTCGGATACCCGAACCGACTCCTCTTCTCCGAGTTCAGGAACCGTTACGAGGTCTTGACTCCAGGCATCATCCCTCCCGGCTACATGGATGGTCGCAAGGCGTGCCAGAGGATGGTCGAAGCGCTCGAGCTCGACAAGTCCACCTTCAAGATCGGTACCTCCAAGATCTTCTTCAAGGCCGGCGTGCTGGCAGAGATGGAAGAGCGCAGAGATTTGCACCTCTACGACATCTTCAGCCGGTTCGGTGCCGCTTGTCGCATGTACACCGCTCGTCGCCAGATGAAGAAGATCCTGAATCGCGCCGCGGCAGTACGAACAGTGCAGCGCAATGCACGTCTCTACGTCGAGCTTCGCGAATGGCCGTGGTGGCAGCTCTACACGCGTGTCCGTCCGCTGCTGACCGCCACTCGACACGATGAAGAGCTCAAACGCAAGCAGCTCGAGCTTGCTATGGTCACCGAACGGGCCGAGCGAGACCAGAAGGAACGAGAGGCACTCGAGACGCTCAAGTTCCAGCTTGAGTCGGAAAAGCGCAAGATTGAGGAGCAGCTCGAGTCCGAGCGAACCCTCATGCTCGACAAGGACCAGCTTCTTGCACGCTCCAAGGAGCGCGAGTCTGCTCTCGAAGACGATCTGGCAGCGCTGCAAGGCGATGTCGACTTGCTTGAGGGTCAGCTCGAGAAGGCGATCGCTTCTCAGAAAGCGACAGAGCAAGCACACGCCGAGCTCAAGACCGCCTTTGACCAAGCCGCCGACCACCTCTTGCGTCTCGAAGCAGAGCAGAAGGCGTGGAAGGTCAAGGAAGACACGTTCATGCGCGATCTCAGCAAGCACAGCACCAACGCGGAGCAGTTGCGATCCGAGCGACAGGCTTTCGCTGCTGAACGCGATGATCTGTCGCGCAAGCTGCAGGAGAAGGAGCAGGATGTCGACCGTGCCCACAAGCGCATGCTCGCTGCTGTGCAAGAGGTCGAGGCGAAGCTGTTGGCCGAAGCGAAGGGTCGCGAGGAGGAACAGAAGCGCGCTTTGCAGCTCGAAGATCAGACGCGCCAGTCTTCGTACCAGCTTTCGGAGCTGCAGCGTGTTGCTGCGAGCCACGAGACTCGCGTCAAGGATAAAGAGCAGGAGGTCAGCCAGCTGCAGAAGCAGATCTCGGATCTTTCGAGGGAGCGCGAGGCGCTGTCCAAGCAGGTGTCTGATCTCAATCTCAAGCTCGACACGCTCGCGTTTGATGTCAAGTCGGCAAGGGACGAACATGCGAAGACGAGCGAGGCCAAGGCTGCTCTGCAGAAAGAGCTCGACGAGACGCGACGTCTGATGGAGGCCAAGAGCTCCGAGGATGTCAAGACGAAAGAGATCCATCGCATGAAGGAGCAAGAGCTCCAGACGCTGCGAGAGCAGATGGCGTCGGTTCAGAAGGAGCTGTCCGAATCCAAGCATTCGAGCCTCGAGCAGATTTCGGCGCTGCGTGCGGAGATTTCGGCGGCGCAAAAGGAAGCCCAGGCTCACGGTGCTGCGCGACAAGAAGCCGAGTCGCAAGTTCGAGAGGCAGAGGTCCGCGTTCGGGAAGCCGACGTCAAGATCGCCGCCGCCGAAAAGGCCCAACGCGAAGCCGAAGCGATGCTGCAGGAAGCGCAGAGCAAGTCTGCCGTCATCAACCGGGGTCTGCAGGACGCGCTCAAGGCGAAAGATACGCTCGAGAAGCAGCTGCAAGCCTCGGCGGTCAAGCAGCAGGACCTCGAGGATGCGCTGCTGGAGCTCGAGAGGAGCGAGACGAGCTGGAAGCACAAGTGCGACCAGCTCTCGGTCGAGCTCGCGGCCGAGTCGAAGCGGCGCGAGCTGCTCGAGCAGGCGCACCGGCAGTCGGAGCGAAACGCGAACAGCTTCCAGCAGCTGGTGGCGGGCAAGGACAAGGAGATCGGCGGGCTGAAGCACGAGCTGACGCTGGCGAACCAGGAGATGAGGAAGCTGCAGTCGATGCAGAACAAGACGATCGTCGAGCACGTGCACGTGCTGGAGGAGGCGAAGAAGTACACGGATCGGCAGCTGCAGGATGCGCAGGCGAAGCTGCAGGAGCTGGCGCACTACACGAAGACGTTGGAGAAGAGTAAGGCGAGGTTGGTGAGTGAGAATGAGGATTTGAGTCGGGAGGTGGGGAGGTTGCAGAGGGGTGGAGGGGTGGGTGCGTCTCCCGGGGTGGGGAATGGGTTGCGCGGTGCGGTGGGTGCGTATGGCAACGTTGCGCCAGCGAACGGGGATGGGAAGGCGGTGAAGAAGGTGGAGGATCGGTTGGCGGAGGTGACGAGGGAGCTGAGGCAGGCGCAGCAGCAGAGGGATGAGGCGCTGTCGAACGCGAGGCGCAAGGATCTGCAGGCGGACGAGGCGGTGAGTCGGTTGAGGAGGCAGTTTGAGGGGCAGGTCAAGGAGTTGGAGCGGCAGCTGAAGAATTCGCAGATTGCGAGGAGTACGACGATGAGCAATCTGGAGGAGCTGGTGTTGGGTGGGCAGAACTCGGGAGCGGATGGCATGAGGCATTCGATCCTGGACGAGCTGAGGAGGGGGCATGAAGAGTTGGAGTTGGACATTGCGGCCAAGAGCGATCTGTTGCGGTCGCACAAGGCGGGAGGCAACACGGTGCCGGCGCGTGGTTCGAGCAGCTACTACGTCTACGACAAGCCGAGCGCGGCGAACGCGTCCAACGGGAGTGCGGACCTGGAGAACCGGCTCAGCGAGATGACGAGGGCATATCAGGAATCGCAGCAGACCCAGCAGGCGGCGCAGGCGCAGATGTCGACGCTCGTAACGCAGATCCGCGACCTGCAGGCGAACCTGGACGAATCGGAGTTGAAGTACGAGCATCTAGAGGCGGCTTATCAGAGCCTCATCCAGGAAGCAGGTGTGGATGAAGGGATGATTCAGAGCCTCCAGCAGACACTGGAAAAGTACAAGAGCCAGGCGGATAGGCATATGGAGAACTGGAGGAGGACAACGTTGGAGCTCGAGAAGCAGGCGGCGACGCTGAGCAGGGGTGCAGGAGGGAGGAGGGCGGGGAGTGTGGTTGGTGAGGGAGCATTGGGGAGCCCGAGTCGAAGTGCGTTGAGTATGAGGTAGAGGGGTTGTATAAACAGGTTTGGGTTTCGGTTTTGGCACACACAGAGATACGATGTTTTCGCATGACAGATTTTTTTCGACGAATTGATATTGACCGCTCTACACCTACCTGCGAGTGTTGGGCTACTCACTCAGCTCTCGATCCAGCAGCCGCTGAAGCGTGGATTGCTTCCACCAAGACTTTTGAGCTTCCAGAGTGTCAAAGACGTGGTGTTCCTGGATCGCGTATTGCTCGTAGATGTAGTCAAGGGGTAGCACTTGTTCCTCTTCGCTCCTATTCGAAGTGAGAGACGTCGTCGAGACAGCCGACGATCCCTCACCCGCATCTGGCGTAGCAGACGCAACCGAGCTCTTCCGTCTCGTTTCGAGTTCCCCCCTCTCACCCTTCTCCCGCCTCCACACGCCTAGAGCAGCCGCGTTTCTCCCGCGCAGTACGCTCTCCAACTCGTCTGCGTCCGGAACGTACAGCCTCGACTCCAAGGTTTGCACCACCGCCAGACAGGCGCGGTAGATCATCGCTTCGCTCTCGTCGAGCAGTACAACGTCCCAGATCCGCATCACCGTATCGATGTCGAGCCAGCGGCTGAAGAGCGTCCTCACCCAGTCGCGGAGCACGACGCGGTAGAGCTTGACGTTGTGCGCGAGCAGGTTGGCGTAGACTTTGGGCATCTGGTCGGCGAGAAGCGTTTCGAAGACGCGTTCGAAGCCGCGGATGGTTTTCTCTTTGGGTGGCTGGGCGTAGGCGGACGTTTTGCGGGTGGCGACGCTGGGCGATGCTGCAGGTAGGATGTTGGGCAGGAGAGAGTAGAGAGCTTTCAACCACGGTTTGCTGTGCAGCAAGTTGAGCAGCGCGATAAACGCATTGTTGATCGACATGTTGATGAGCAGCACTGCTGCTAGACTTGCTAAGCCGGGCTGGTAGATGTCGATCCCTCGTCGTTCGTACTCATCTCCGGTGTCGTCCTCCAGCTCGACTTTATGGATGATCGGACTCGCAGTCTGATGCCGACTCGCCGCCTTATCCGCATCACCCTTCACATCTAGCTCTTTCACCTGCTCCATCCGCACCAACACAAACGCCCTACACACCCTCACCAGATCACCGTACAACGGCCCCTCCTTCTGAAACAGCTTCAAACTCGGCAGCGTCTCCTCCACATCCCCCTCGATCTCCTCCGACACCCTGCCCGGTATCACCCCCTCCACCGGCACCGCCTTCTTCTCCATCTGCTCCAACAGATTCCGCGGCAGCATCAACGGGTTGCCGATCGCCAGCGCCCACACCCTGCCACGGATGCTCGGAGGCGCACCTTTCCACCACAATTGTTCGAGCTCTGGATCTTTGCGTGCACGGGACCAAGACGGCAAGATCTCCTTCTCCCACCGTACCAGCGCTTCACGCTGCTCGTCCTGCCGCCGACGCTTGCGCTCTTCTTCTTCGAGGTGCTTTTTGCGCTCGGATTCCTTTGCGGCCATCATCATGCGCTCGAAATCGGCGCGGTGCTGCAGCTCTTCGGTCTTGGGTTTGGCGGGTAAGGTGGTCATGCGGGTTCGTGATTCGACGGGGTCGGCTGATGCCGAGGAGGATTTGCGGCGGGTTTTGCTGGATGCTTGGTCGGCTTTGTCGGACAGCCCCGGGGTATCACTTTTGGTTGGGGCGAGGGAGGACGATGTGGTGGTGTCGCCTTGAGACGTTTTGGCGGTCTCGGAGGCTGTCACTTCGTCGGATAGTGAGGTGGCCACTTTGCTGCTAGATTGAGATGGGCGTGGCTTGGCTTGCGCTACTGTTGTGGTTGACGGCGAGGTTGGTGTTGAAGCATTTTCCGCCACCGGCTGCGCGTCGACTGCCCCACTGTCTGTGGGCAAGGGTTCAGGAGCAGTCCGTGGGCTGACCGGGATGTCAGATACGATGCTGATGTTTCCTTGTTCGTCTGCAGCAAGCAGCACTGGTGCTGGGGCAATAGACCGCCCGTTCTCGGCTGCAGGCTCGATCACGGGATCCTGCTGCGATGGAGCTATCGATGCACGTCGCGAAGCGCTAGGGCTCGGACTGGGAGAACGCGCAGGACTAGCAGCTCGACTGTTGGTCGCGCTCCTGCGACCTCGGTAACGACCCTCGACGCTGCGGTTGCCGCTCACATCGGCGTGATCCGGGCTGGGAGGAGGGCTGAGCTTGGCATCGGATGGGCGGTTGCTCGCTGCCAGAACCGTATCCTCTTCCGCGTCTGTCGTTGACGTGATGATGATCGGTTTGACGTTCTGACTGCAGAGACTATCTCGTCGGATCTGCTCTGCGGTCCTTGTCGAGCCTGCCAGTGGATTGATTGGTTCCAGCGTTGTTGCGGTAGACGAAGCGGGTTGCTCAGAAGCATCGAGTGTGATTTCGACAAAGTTGAGATCCGCCTTGTCAATTGTGGTGGGACTTGGAAGCTGTTCCTGCGCTGCATGGAATCGTGAGCCAACGTCGAGACCGGCTTCGTCTTGGTGATCCTGCGCTGAGATGTCTACTTCCTCCTCCTCAATGGGTGCGTCAAGTGATGTGGACGCGAAAACAGACGAGAGACCGTTTGCGGCGTCATGGGTGACGTTGTACTTTTGCGGAGGCACGCTGTCGATTCGGCGATGAGAGGACGAGGAGGTGCCGATGGATGACGCACTTTGGTCCATCTTGGGCGAGGTTGCGAGGGAGATGTCACCATCGTCATCGCTAGCTTCCGCTGCGATTGTGTGTTCTTTCTGAGGCAGCTCATGCTCAGCTGCAGAGATTCCATCGAGTGATGCTGCTATTGATGGTGGCTCGTCAACTGACGAAGGCTGTGCCCCTTTTTGGTCCACGATGATGTTGCTGGCGTGCTCCGGTTGATCCGAGGATCCTGGCGCGTGACCGGCTTGGCCAATAGGCGCAGATGCGGCCGACTGCGCTTGGTGATCATCGGAGGAAGGCATAGTAACTGGCAGTCCCCAGGCTGCGATTGTGATTTCGGATGTGCTTTGTGAAGGTCGAAGGTGCGCTAGTACAGATGTGTCATGCTCGCTCTCGAAGGACGTTCTCCCTTGTCGAAAGCTGCACTCTGGTCAGGATCCACTGTCTTCGGTGTCAGGTGAGTTTATGTGGTGTGATGTGATGTTGAGGAGTTGGAAGCCGTGATAGCTGTGGTGTTGACAAGGATAAGAATGCAAGCACGCGGTGTCTTGGCGGAAAGCACACACACACACGCCTTTCTTCTGCGTCACTCGGCGTTGCTGCACCGCCCTGCTGTGTGACTTTTTTGAATGAGTTGAGCTGGACCCTTAAAATTGAGATTGACTCTGCATGCCTCTGTGCTTCCCGTGGCCGAGACAGACTGCTTCAAAGTGGACGCCTCGCGCCCTCTTGCTTTCCACGCAGATATCTGTAGCTAGCAAAGCAGCCCATCCTCCTTCGCCAGAGCTGAGGTGCGGACGTGGTCAGCGAGACGTTCCCACGAGATGCAATTGATGCGCTGTTTCGAGAGCCAACTCCCAATGTCAAATAAAGTTCTTTGTGCGGGTGTTACACAGGCCTACCAAAAAGGGCTGAGTCGGAATCGGTAATCACAATCGGGCCTTGGCGTCGCGCTCTCTGTTTCTTGAAGGTCGCGTCGTGCAGAGTTGAACCAAATTCGCTGTGCTTTCTCTCGACTCTGCGCTGCGCAGGGGCCAAAACGCTCAAAGACAAGATGAGAGCGGAGAAAAAAAGCTTGTGTGTGCTTGAATTGGGCTTCGGATGAGATTCTCGACACACCTTCTTCTCTCAATCGTCACTGCTCAGTCGTCGACCCGCACTTGTTTGATCAAGTCACTTCTCCGCCATCATAATCTTGCTCATCTACCACCATCATCTGAGCCTCGATATCCTCAGACGCTTCAAGAGCACGAGACAGCATTACATCCCGCACCACCAACTTGGCAATAATCTTCCGGGACCGCAACGCAGCCTTGCAGCTCCATCGCATCACTTTAGAAGGGTCCGCAGCGTGACTGACTACTTCCCTGATATACACCACGGCACGCTTTGTTTTGATCCCGACGCTTTCTCTGGCGTCGTCCTCATCCTACCGCCAAACTGTTTTCAGCGATCCTCGACGCCGTATCCCCTTTTCGAAGGAAACCAACAAGCGCAGATCCATCTTCCGATCTGCCAAACGACGACGTCACCGCTTCGCTTCCGTCGACATCATCGCAGACTCTGGGCTCTACATCCACTCCCAATCGACGAGCATCTCCTGACATGGCCGTGACGCCACGTGGCAGAAGCCGCACTGCCTCAGCAAGCGCTTCGCCTTCAAAATCAAATGGGCGCAGGCAGTCCTTTAGGATCTCGCTCGATGATTCCGACGACGACGACGATGTAGTAGTCGAGCAAAAGAAGCCCGCCAGGCGCGGCCGCCCTTCCAAAGCCGAAGAAGTCTTCGAGATCGTCGAGGACGATGACGACGAAGAAGAAGACGAAGATGAAGAGGACGCCGAGGGAAGCGAAGAATACGAAGTCGAGGCCATCCGCACGCATCGACCTCTCAAAGGCGCACAAAAGGTATGTTCTATCTTTCTCAAAACATCTAGACAAGTCGACGTGATTCTGACCCTGACATTCTTTCGCTGTGCATTTAGTGGAATATGGAGTACAACATCAAGTGGAAAGGCTGGGACGAGAAGGACAACACCTGGGAGCCCGAGAAGAACATTCCGGAGAATCTGATCACAGAGTACTGGAAGACCCAGCCTTCCAAGTCGCAACCCAAAAAGTTCGAGCAAAACCAGAAGCGCAAGTTTGGCGACGATGACGAAGCGGAGGACTACGATCTGATCGAAGTGGATGACGAGTCCGAGGAGGAAACATCAAAACGCGGTAAGGCCAAGAACGGGGGCCGAGCAAGCCCCACCAAGAAAAGCCGCGCATCCACAGCCAGTCGTCGCCGCGCATCTTCAAGTGACGAGGACGAAGAGGAGGAGGACGACGAGGACGGGATGAGCTCCAAGTTGAGCGACGAGGGGAAGCAGCGGGCGCTCGACAAAGTGCGTACTCGATTCCTCGACCACTACATGGAGAAGGACGACTGGGAGGAGCGTGTCACGGGCATCATCAACATGCAACGCAGCCCGGACGACAGCAGCCTGCAGAGCTTTGTCCAGTTCGCCGAGAACCCTTCTTGGGACAGGGCGATGCAGTCGATCGGCATGGAGAAGGAGGCGAGCGGCAAAGGTCCTCGACTTTGGATCGACAACAGCGTCGTGAACGAGCGTTGCCCGCAGAAGGTGATCAAGTTCTACGAGAACCATGTTCGCTTCGCCAACCCTCGTCTGGCTCATTAAACGGCTCGCACCTGCGCATCTTGTTCCGACATCTTCGATGTGTCATTGTAGGCTACCCAACATGTACTGTATCACTCTCTCAGAATCCATCTTACTGTTGTAGCACCGTATCGGAACGTGGTCGTACGATGAGACGCGCTTTTGGTCACGAGCGAAGGCAACGTCGGGACAACCTGCTACGTTCATCTACAAAGGCGAAGCCGACAGCTGACACTCAGCACCATCAAGAATGAGCTGCACAACCACCATCAGCCCATCACACCTACACACACGACCCGTCGCACGCCGACGACATCATCATCATCAAGACCATTAAAACTTTTTCATAAACATTTGATTACGATGCCGTAACAGCAACGACGTGCTATTTAGTTACCGTACTGCTGGTCGTAGAGCTGCTCGGCCTGCTGGCGGGCGTGGCGCTTGGCCTCTTCGCGGTCGAGGAAGTCGAGGCCCTTGGTTTCGAAGAGCTTGTCGACCTCGGCACCGGCGATGCCGGCGAGCATCTCCTTGGCGAACTCGTGCTTGGGGGCTTCGCCGTTGCGCTCCTGACGCTTCTCGTACTCGCGCATGGCGACGAAGCCGGCGCCGAAGCCGACGGCTTCGTGCGAGAACTTGGACTGGTGCTGCTGGGGGTCCTGGT
Organism: Sporisorium iseilematis-ciliati; assembly: GCA_001748505.1. Classification (NCBI taxonomy): domain Eukaryota; kingdom Fungi; phylum Basidiomycota; class Ustilaginomycetes; order Ustilaginales; family Ustilaginaceae; genus Sporisorium; species Sporisorium iseilematis-ciliati. The sequence continues at coordinate 15,463 of MJEU01000139.1, read as the reverse complement.
TGTCTGTGGTGCGGGAAGAAGGGGGAAGAGGGAGAGGAGTGTGAGAGGTTAGTAAGGAGTGTTGTTCTGCTGGTGCGGTTCGCAGGCTGAGCGAGGTATGGAGGAAAAGGGTGAAGAAAAGGGGGGATGCAAAGGATACGTACAGACAAAGTCAGCTGCCTCTTCGTGGTTGCCAAAGCCGAACATTTTTGCAAAAGATGTGCTGGTGAGGTGGTTTGAGAGATGGATGTTGCGTTGGTAGTGGTCGAAGAAGAAGAATCGCAACCAAGAGTGTCACTATATATGGACTTTCGGCTGGAGCGAGAAGTGGATCTGCCAGCACGGTCGACTGGCTGCTGGTCTGTGCTCGTTCGGAAGAGCCGTCTGACCTCAGTCAAACATTCCAGAGCCTGAAAGACCTGCGTGGCTTTGGCTGCGGAGAGGATCAGATCATCTCACAAGCACAGCGGGACTCAGCTTCCTGCACACTGCCACAGAGTGCCACTGAGACAGAGACAATCACAAGTGTTGATCTAGTCGAAGCGTGAGGCTGTGTGCCCGCGTTGCTCGTTGCTAGTTGCACGGTGGAACGGCGAACGGACCTCCTTCCCGACCGGTGGGTCACCTGTGGATTTTTGACAGCACTCCAACCCGGCGGCCCAAATCCAGAAAAAGAATTGGTTGGCGTCTCGGCAAGTGCTCTTCTCTCGCGTCACACTGCACACACTCTCGTGGCTCCCCGAAACCCCTCAGCCCAAAAGCTGTGATAGAGAGGAGAGAAAAAAGCTCTAGACTCTCTCGAACAACGCCCCCGAATCTCAGCTGCTTGTCTCAGTGACGTCGGTAGACGGTTGAAACTCAGACCAACATCAGCTTCTGCCCCTGTGGCGTGTCCGCTTTTCTATTGTCCTTCCGCACAGCCGCAAACGCTGGTGCTGCAGGAATAGGGCTACCCGAAGACCACCTTTTCCACCCGTGTGTCCAATGCGGTTCTCTAGCAACGGCGACGTCCCTCAAGCGGGATTACCTGACCTCGAAAAGGCACTTTTTCACCGACTTGGTATGCCGACGCAAGAAATGAAGCGGAAAAAACAGCCACGAGCAGACACAGCCCTTGGTCTTTCGGCTTTCCCTCCCGCAGGGAAAAAAAGCGCGTCGGTTAGAGTGAACCCGCCGGTCGAGCTGTGCCGCTGGTGCCGAAGATTCGCGTCATCCCGCCTCGCACGCGGTCCAATCACAAAGTGCGTACAGTAGCTCGAATTGCTGTCGTGGAACGCGGGGGATGGGGGCTTTCACACGCTGCGCTCAGCTGCTCATCGGTAAGATTGCGTAGAAGGCTGGTTGGCGATCTAGATAAGCTGCTGAAGACGGATCGAGGCCGATATCGAGGAACGGAGCATCCCGATTGGACCGCTGGGTCGCTCATTGAGAAGAGCCTCCCATCCTCTTCACACAAACACACGTATACACACAGAGAGAACTACAGGACGACGATGAATACGATTCTCATACGAATACCATGAAGTACATATACTGTACTGAGCTTGAACAGAGTCATCAATCACTTGCGCTTGCCGCCAGCTTTCTTCACCGGCCCACCACCCGAAACCGGCACCGCGCCTCCACCGTACGCCTTGACCGCCCCCAACGAAGCCTGCCACCACGACACCACCAACAGCGACATCACGCCGTGCACCACACCAGCCACCGACTCCACCGTGACACCGTGCTTTGCCAGCAGCTCCGGGAAAGCAAAGTCGACAAACGGCTCTGCGTTCAACAGCACCGATGAAGCGACACCGTGGTAGAGCAGCAGCAGGATCGCAGCAGCTCGCTTGCCGGGGAGGTAGTCCGGAAGACCGTAGAGCAACAGGCAGATGATCGAGAGGGAGAGCGAGAGTGTCGAGTACAGCTGCAAAATTTCAAGGAAACACGTGAGCATCGTGATCGAAGACGGAGTGAGGAAGGAGTGTGAGGGGGACTTACCTTGATGATCACGGACATGGTGTTGGTGATTTCATCCTTGAACGACAATCCGCGGGTCAGAAACAGACCGATGAAGGCAATTGGTCCTTCGAGCGCGGCATGGAGAAGCCAGATGATGTTGAGGGCGGAGAATACCGAGGCTCCGCTGACGCTCTGAGGCGAGGCGAAGGCGGATTGTGGATGCGCCATCGTCGAAGTTGGGCGTGTCGCGTTGATGACCGTCCGAAGAATATGATGGTAGCGAGAAGAAGAGGGAGGGCGGTGGAAAGGTAAAGTCACACGAGAGAAAGAATGATGGTGTGTATCTTCTAATCTGTCGGTAAACCTTGTTCGGCGCTGGTTGATCCGTGCCCAATCAGGGTTCGTTCTTCTCTTTATCGCGGAAAGGGTGGCGGAGCTTGGATTTTTTGACGCTCTTGTTAGCGATATGGCTCTGACAACGAGGCCTTTTTGGACTGCTTTTCTCGACCTCCTTTTCCATCCTCTTGTATGAATCTACGAACATCAGAAGCTCAAGGTCATCTTCCAGAGACGCTTTGCTCTCGATGCCTAGTACATTGCTCTTGACGAGCTTCTATAAGTAATATACATACACTCCCGATCTATGACAACGACAATTTTTCTTGTAGGATCTTGAGACGATCGGCTGCAGTGTGACCATTCCAAAGTTCCTCTCCATCCCTCACCTCAAAATCCGGCAATCCGAGCTGCTCGATGACCAGCGACGCAGACACCGCTCCATGCACTGCTGCCTCTTTGAGCCTCTTTATTGGATCCAGCGATGTTTCAGCCTCCGTCTGAACGAGATACGCACTGAAGCCACCCAAATACGAGTTACCCGCACCCGTAACGTCCTTGATTCTTGACGAGTTTGTATCCGGCTTCGTTCTCTTGCCTTCGGCTGCAGTATGCCAGGCCGGCACATGATAAAATCCCAACCCTCCTCTCCCGACAATTGACCCCCATGCGCCACTGCGGATGCATATGATCGTACCGAATGGCTCCACCACCCGACCGCCGCGCGCTTCAGCTTTGTCCCGCATAAGCTTTACAAACCCGCCAGCGAGCTTGTCGGTGATAAACTCAATGACCGTTTCTTCCGACCTCTCCCTCACCTTGTCCCACTCTTCACTTAGACCCAACAGCTGTGCCGCTTCTTCGTGGTTCGGACTGAACACGGCTAGCCTCGACATGACTTCCAGACAGGTCGGCAGGTTTTCCTTGACGCACGAATCGGGTATTGGCTCGTAGACCAGCCTTGGAAAGCGCGGTTTGCTTTCGCTGCTGCTGTAGCTCTGCCGTATGCTGATCATCGAGATCGTCATTTCCGAGATCATCTCGAACGCTCGTTGGGGCGAGCATATGAGATGAATCCATTCCGGGTATTTCGGAGGCACGCTCGGACTGAGCCTCAGCAGATCGTTGGGCTCCAACCGGATCTTTCGCGAAAGATAGTCGAACCCACGATGCTCTCCCTTGTAAATGTTGACGGCTCGGGTCGTCCCGTCTGGTCTTGACCGGTAGTGCCACATGGAACCGGACGAGCCGGAAGGCGTGAGGTCGAATCGGTCGAGCACAGCTTGATCCTGAGACCGCCAATCGACGCCCCGATCGATGACCATTTGGATCTCGGCAGGGGGTAGGAAGACTCGTGCGCCGATGGCAAAGTAGCATCCACCGCCACCGATCTGGTCGGGGAGCCCCTTATTGCCCAAATCTTGACCGGAGGTGGGGTCGAGGAATTGAAACGTGTCGATGATAAACATGCCCATCGAGGCGAGTTTGGGTGGAGAGACGGCCATGCTGAGCGGATCGGCTGCCGCTTTCGGAAGCAAGCGAGCGAACGGAGGTCTGTTCGTGGTTGAAGACGAGAGATGCTTGTGAAGGTGAAGGTTTAGGGGTTTGACTAGGAAGGAGAGGAGCTAGAGAGAAAGGGGGGTCCGTGCTTTTTGTGTGGAGTAAAAAATTGGGCGTTGTCTTCGGATCGACGCCGAGAAGAAAATCCCACGCCACAGGGCGACGGCGACGTTGAGCATCGGATGTGAACCGTTGTCGCTTGATCCGAAGCAGACACACTCACCCCTGTCCGAAGAGTCGACCCTGAATGTCACCCACAGTCACAGAGTCGGATCGTCCGCGGCCCCTTTCAAAGCACCACTCGAGCCCCTGTCGCCTAGGTTGCACTCAGAAAAGCTGGTCAACCTCGGCAAGGTCCACGTTTGCAGTGCCAGAGGAATGGAGCCTAGTCTTGACCCCTGAGTCGAATCACGACACAGTCTTATCTGCTACACTCCATTCAACTCAGACTTGCATCGGAGTGCCATGATGAGCATGGCAACGAGAGCGGTTTGGTATGGGTGGAACTTTGAAAAATGGGCGCATGATTTCTTTTTGCGTTTTAGGGGCTTCTTCATTCAACACCAACACGACCCTGCATAAAGCGCGTAGAGTGCCTGCCTTGCCGCATAGAGAAGCGCTCAACTCTCTTTCTCAGAAAAAGGGGCTTTCAACACGCACTCAGGTAGAGTTGACTTGCTTCTGAATGCATCGAGTTTCGGGAAGCAGCGCTGCTTTGCCTCTTCCTCCTTCCTCCTTTCTCCTTACCCCCACTCCTCACCTCCTCTTTAGACACTCTTGGCTGCAGGAACTCAGCTGCTGGCGTTCGTGGTTGTCACTTTCATCAGAGGTACCGCCTTCATCCCGAACCCATCCTTGCTTCACGAACACCATCCCGATCTTTCATCCATCCATGCTTTGACGCTTATAACGAACCCAGCTCACGATCGCATTTTCCAACGACCTCCGATACGACCTTCTGTCACGAACCGCAACACTCGCACCCATCGACAACACACACCATCTCCGCTTTTGGCTCGGAGCCAACTTGCTCATCATGGCCAACGTCGACCCACCTGCCATCTCGACCCCTTCGAGACCTCGATACTCTCTCAATCCCAAGCGCAGCGGCACATTCACCAACGCTGCTACCGCTCCCAACGTCGCCGGCTTCAGCCCGGGCGGTCAAGTCTTTGAAGGCTATTCGTACCTCTCGCGGTCTACGTCCATGTCGACCTCGACCAGATCGCGACCGAAAGGTCTACAGAGCAGAACTTCTGACTTTGGCGCCTCTCCTGTCGCAGCTGCTCCTCGCAATCTGCCTACTTCGCCCACCTCAAACCATATCTCAACTTTGACCGACTCGCCTCCAGCCGATACCCTTCCAAAGCGCTGCAAAACCATCTCCAGCTCCTTCAGCGTCCCCGACCTCTCCTCCATCCCCTCCCACCCGCCTCGCTCCACCTCCGAGTCCGAACGCCTCGCCGAAGCCGTCGCCAACCTCCCGCACAACCCCAAAACCTGGCTCCCCTCCCAAGTCGCCCTCTACCTCACGCACGTGCTCGGGCTGGTGCCTCGACCGGTGGTCGAGGATGTGACCGCCTACGTGAGGAGCTCGCGGATGGGGGGTCGTGCTTTCCTCCGACTCAGCGAGAAGGATCTCGAACGTCAAGGCTTGAACCTCAAATGGAGAAAGCTGATGATCGAAGCGGTCCGCAAGCTCCGACGCGATGCGTTGAGGGGTCGAATTTGGGGTTACGAATCGGGCTCGCTGAGGTGGCCTAAGAGCTCGCAGGATGTGCAGCGCGAAGAAGCCGATGAAGAAGACCAGTCGGCCGAGGATCAAGACGTAGTGCACGACTCCAAGACGACCAGCAAGTTGACGCTCAAACGCATGCGCGACAGCCGCAAAGTCCGAGGGATGATTCAGGCGTTCCAGACGTCGCCCGAAAAGGAGCCGTTGCCGCTGAGCAATCTCTCGATCGACTCGGGGTACGGTCAGGGTTATGTCAAGGGTCAAGCACAACAGATACTGTCGGAGGCGGAGGAGAAGAAGCTCTCGCTCCGCCGACCGCTGCGCCCGCGAAGGTCGACTGCCGACTTTCCCTGGCTCGAAAATCTCACGACGACGAAACACGAGGATGTGGAAGCGCTGCTGGCTGGGCTTAGCGAACAGGAAGCGCAGCAGCTCGCGAACGAACTCGGCTTGAGCGATCTAAACGATACCGAAGCGGTCAGCCAGGCTCTCCAGGAGTCGCCACGCCGCGAGCCTTCGACGGAGAGCACGGACGACCTCGTCCACATGCCCACCTTGACGCGCCACAGCTCCGTCGACACGCTCGAAGGAGACAGCTCGCTCTCCGAATGCAGCGTCGGCGATTCCTCGCTTTCCGAGAGCGAGCTGGAGCTCGAGCACGCGCCGCGATACGGCGTGCTCGACGAATCGCTCATCCGATCCATCCTCGAGGACGAGGCTCCATCGCCGCTGACTCGATCGCATACGACCGCGTCGATCGTGCGGCCCGGTCGACCGTACCGCGCATCGCTGTATACGGATGACGAGCTGGCGGCGTTGGACAACGACGATGCGGTGCTGCATGTGAGGACCGAGAGCTCGCGAGAGCTGGTCGAGGCTGGTGTGGGTGATGAGGTGGTGGTGGAACCGGACTTTGGCACTGCTAGGTTGAGGAGCGCTGACGAAAAAGACTCGCTTCCCCCCATTCCAAACTTCAACGACGCTCCTCCGTCGTCGCCGCAGGAGCAGACATCGACCGACACCTCTGCTATCGAAGAGTACATCTTCACACCCCCCACTCCGCCCCCCACCACCACTCTTGCTCGCACCGGCTCCATCCGAACCGCCAACCGCAAAGCCACGTTCGGCAGCAAGCGCGGCAAAGCCGTCCTCTCGCTCCTTGCCGCTCCGGAGAACAACGATCTCTTCTCTTCCTTGCCCGGTGCCTCCTCGCTCCGTCACGCTCGCACCGCGCACGCTGCAGAGGACGAAGAAGGCTGGGGCGGCACCATGGGTCGCACTGCCGGCAGTGGTAGGAGGAAAGGCTTGGGAGGCGTGTTTGACAGTGCTAGGTTTGGGAGGAAGGCGCACTTGGAGCGGGTGGCGAGCGAGGCTGAGGGCGAGAGGGAGGAGGTGGAGGTGCCGGTGGCGAGGTACGAGGAGACAGTGTTGCAGGACGATGCGTTGGAGCGGAAGGCGTCGGTTGAGCAGAGGCTTGGGTCGCTTTTCCAGGGTGAGGCTGCGGAGGGGGAGAGCGAGGAGGTGGTTGTTGACGTTGCGACTGGAGCGTCGGAGGCGAAGGAAGAAGCGAACGCAGAGGTCGAGGCAGAGGTCGAGGCCAAGGCGGTGATCACAGACCAAGCTGATGTCGTTCCTACTTCGACCGTTGAACAGCCGGCGGTCGAGGAAGCTGTGCCTGTCGCCGAAGTTGACGCTGTCTCGGAGCCTGCCGAAGTAGTTGGCGAGCCCGCCGTCGACGAAGTTCTGCCCACTGCTGCGGTGGATGCTGTCGCAGAGCCTGCTGAGGTTGCTAGCGAGCCCGTGGACGCTTCGCCCACTTCCGAGGTCGATGCTGTTGCAGAGCCCGCGGAAGCTGTCAGCAAGCCTCTGGTCGAGGCTCTCTCTTCAGTTGACACTGTCGCAGAGCTTGTCGCTCACTCCACCGTTGACACTATCGCCGAAGAGCCATCCATCGATCCCAAGACACCCATCGACTCTCACCTCGCTCCCACCGAAGCCACCTCCTCCTTCGTCGTCGACGCCCAACCAACCTCCCACACCTCAACCGCCACCCCCACATCGCCCACCGAAGAACCCTTCGAACTCGTCCCTCCACCCCCAGCGCCTGCTGCAGACCCACAGCTCCTCGTGCCACTCACAATGCTCGAACCACACCCCTCCGGAACGGGAAGCATCAAGAAGCGCTCGATGGTGCTGGTCGATCGCAAGCGGTTCGAAAGCTTGGCGAGGCGGATGACGGATCTGGAGTCGCAGCTGGGTGCGATGGAGCCCGGTCACAGTGCTGGTGGGTCGTCGCGCAGCGGTAGTGTTGGCGGTGGACGTTCGAGTGGGTTACGCGATATCTTTTCCTCGCCAGCCGAGGAGGAATCCGAGCAAGAGGCCAGGGTTTTAGATGACATCTTGGCAGCGTCGTCGCTTCCCATTCCTCCACCGAGCACCTCGATGGAAGAATTGCAAGTTTCCGAACCCCCCTCCGACGACACTCCACCACAACGCAGCTGGAAAACCTTCCTCAACCCCTCCAGCTGGGCCTCGTACCTCTCCTCCCTCAACCCCTACTACTCCTCCTCCCCATCCCCGCCTGTCGCCGCCGACGAAGAGCTCGACCTATACGCCCTCCTCGGCCGACCCGAATCCGACCACGAACGCCACCTGCTCCGCATCGGCGCCATCCCAGCCTACATGCTCGGACTCGGCGCCGGCGTCGGCTTCGTTCTCGTTCGCGAGGTTCTCGGTCGACACTAACCACTACTACACTCGGACAATTTGGCACTCTTGTGAAATCACAGAAGCAGAAAAACCAGTATTACAATATGACCAAGACCAAAAAACGCAGTGTGAAAAAGAACTATCGATTAAGGGATCCTCTCATAGCTCCAGATCCGCGCATTGAAATCCCCACTGCCTGTCGCCAACAACCCACCCGCCGGACTCAGGTTGATCGCGATGACCGAATTCTTGTGGCCCTGCAGCACAAACTGAGCCTGGGCCGTCTTGGGATCCCAGAACTGCACGCCCCTATCCTTACTCCCGCTCGCGACCCACGCACCGTCGGGGCTACACGACACGCTCAACACGTAATCCTTGTGCCCCACGAACGTGGTCGCGCAGCTCGCGTTGCCCTTTTCATCCGCGCGGTTCTCCGCCACCGCTTTCGCCGTCCCCGTCAGATCCCACAGCTTGAGCGTCTTATCGAGACTGCCCGAAACGAGCGATTTCCCATCCGGCGCGAACGACACCGAATAGATCGAATCCTTGTGCGACTTGAGCCGCTCCAACTGCTTGCCCGTCTGCGCATCCCACACGCGCACCAGCGTATCCAGCGCACCCGCCGCCACCAACCGGTTGTCCGACGAGATACTCACCGACGTCACCCCCGCCTCGCTCGGCCCGTGCTCCAACCCGGGCGACGTGTACAGCGTATGCAGCAGCTGCCCGTTCTCCACATCCCAGATCCTCACCGTCTTATCGCCCGACCCGGACGCGATGATACGTCCATCCTTGGAATAGTCGAGCGAGTAGATCTCCTGCTTATGTCCCGAGAACAGATGCTTCACCTTCTTCTTGCCGATATCCCAGATTCGGATCTGCCTGTCTTCAGCGCCCGTCGCCAAACACTTGCCGTCGGGACTGAAGCAGACAGAACGGATGTACAGATCGCCTTTCGAGTTGGCCGACTGGTCGGTGAGAACGCACGTTTTGGCTCCGGTTTTCGTGTCAAAGATCTGCGCGGATTTGTTGCATCCCGTAGCCAGGTACTTGCCGTCGGCGGAGAAACGGACGCAGCAGACGACGCTCTCGTGCAGGAAAGTGTGAACCAGGTTGACGTCGAGCGTGCGTTTCACTTTGGGGTTGAAGATGGCGAGCCAGTCGGGACCTTCCTTCTTGAGATCCTTGGGAATCTCGTCCGGATCCATGTCGCTCAGACTTGCGAGCGAGACATTACCAGCAGCGGCGGCAGCAGCACCGGGAGAGTCGGCTTGAGGCAGCCCTCCTTCACCAGGACGCTCGCCGCCCGGTCCGGCACGCTCACGATCCCTAGCATCGCGGTGCGGCGCATCCCGCCCGTAGTTGGGAGGCGGCAGAGGCGGCGCACCGTGCGGAGACTGCGCAGGACCAGGTCCCAAAGGAGGACCGCCGCCACGCTGCAGATCCCTGTCCCACTTATCGTCGCGAGAGGGTGCGCCTCGATCGCGCTCCTCCTTCTTGATCCAGTCGCGTTCCCTTTCGGCACCCGGACTCGGCGGTCCGCTGTAGTGCGAGCCTGGACCCTCGACACGCATGCGCTTCGAATCCTTACCGCCCGGTGTAGGACCACGAGCAGGATCACGCTCGCGATCAAACCCATTAGGACCACGTCCGTACTCGCCACCTGGACCGCCGGGAGCACCGTTGCCGTTGGGACCAAACATGCCTGCAGAGCCAGCACCGCCTGGACCACCAGCAGGAGGTGGCCCGCCAGCGGAGGCGATGGGCAGTGGACCGGAAGCAGCGGATGCGGGGAGATGAGGGGGACCGCCGCTCATGGGACCGGATGCCGGAGCTGCGCCGTGCTCTGAGGACAAGCCTCTGGAGTCGAGAATGCTGCGCAGACGTTTGACTTCTTCTTCATATCTGTGGGTGTTCAGAAAGCCACATTGGTGGAGGGAGAGGTTTGATGAGATGGTCAGATGAGATGTTGTCAAGGAATCCGCGTTGAGATTGCCGGTTGTGAAAAAATACTTACTGTTGAATGATTTGGGCGTGGCGCTTCTCGAGCTCGTAAAAGTGATTTTGCATCATGTTGACTTCGCTGACTTGTTGTGTGACTGCAAGACGAGGACAAAAGGGTAAATAGTGTCAAAATAGGTTCAATCTGGATTGGACGATGGACTGCTGTGATGAAACGTACCTCTGTGTTCAATCTCGTCGCGTTGCGCCTTGAACTGTGCTGTGTCGTTGCCAAGCAAGTCGAATTCGTGGCGGACAAAGTCGAGGAGGTCGGCGAGCCTTGCTGAGCTGGTGTGTGGAGCGCCTGCGGGAGGAACTGCGCCGGGTGGGCCAGCAGCAGCACCAGGAGGACCGCTGGGAGCAGGGCCACCAGGGCCGCCGGCTACAGGACCACCGGGATGCGGACCTTGCGCTGCAGCTGCTGCGGCGGCAGCTGCGGCGGCTGCCTGAGAAGGACCAGCACCACCTGGACCGGGAGGGGGAGGGCCAGAAGGAGGACCTTGGGATCCGGCGGTAGGAACAATGTTGCGGTGGTTGTACATTTTGAGAGTGGATTGTGGTTGTTGATACAGAGGAGGTCGGCGGGCCGATATGTGGATGCTCTCGATATCTAGATCAAAGCGAAGTTGGATAGTCGAGTGCTATGGTTTGGCGCTTGACGATGGAGGGAGGTGCAGCGATGATACGAGCAATCCTGAGCTGCCTAAGAAAATCCGGTTGTAGGGCAGTTGGGATAGGCTTGCAGGATCGCGACGGGGTTGAGAGGGTGCGAATGTTGAGGTGGTGGTCGAGATGCAGGCCTCTCTGATGCAATCGGTGGTGGATGCTAGGAAGATGTCGAATCTACGAGGGTGGATGGCACGTTTCGAGATGGTACGTGCGCTGGTGAGACTGGCGACGGGGAATGGATACGCAGATGTGTGTGTGATGGAAGGGTCGCAGCCCCGACGACACAGCTTTTGGTTTTGGTGGTGTTGAGCGAGGAGAGGAGAGGAAAGGTGGATGAGGGAGCGATAGTGGGGATGGAGTGTGAGGCGAGGATGGAGAGCGGATGCGATAGGAGAAATTGGAAGGAAGGAAGGAGTGAAAGGCAGAGAGCGCGGCGAGACGAGACGAGAACGAGACAAGACAAGACAGTCGAGGGTGAGATGCGATGAGATCGTTACCACTCTGCAGACACAGACACGCGCTCCGAAAGAATCCACGATTGACCGGCCACACAGAGCCAGGCGAGAGAAAAGAGCACAGACGCAGAGAAGCAGCAGAACACGGATGCCGAAAACGCCACGCCAGCTCAGTTTGAGAGAAAACAAGCTTTTTCGGTAAAAGCGCTTTCCGTCTCCCTGTCTCTCTCTGTCGCTGTCGTTTGCCCCTCTCTTTTCTCAATCTCTCGCTTGGCCGTCGACGAATAAGCGGGCTGTTTTAGCGCAGTGTGAGTTGAATATTCTACAGCACAATGGATCGAATTTTTTAATAAAAATAAAATACAGAAGCCATTGTCTGTACTTGGCAGGTGATCCACCAACACCGATGCAGCAGCGCCCGCCTGATGACGGTGACAGAGCGGAGAAAAAAAAAGAGAAAAAGCGAAAAAGAGGGACGCACACACATCCAAGCAGAGATGAAAATTTAGACGTTTATTTGGATCCAAATGAAACGACGTTGTTGGCTGGCTGGCTGCCTGTCTGCCAAAATCGAGTCAAAAAGAGGCGACGTCCGGATTTTCTCGTCAACGGCGCTGCTTTGGCTGGTGGATGCACTTTTCCGCAGGTCGGCAAAAGCGAGAGACAGACAGACAGAGATGTTGCGGGCGCATTTTTGGTTGGTTCGGATGCGGCTGTCGTTGCGAGTCGTCGATTTTTTTTGGCTTTTGTGTCGCCAACAGAACTAACACTTTGAGTTTAGAAAAATGGCAAAAGCCTCGGCTTTCGGAGGTCGATGCTGCTTCGCTTTTTTTCGCAAAATTTGAGAATTTTCGTTGAGAAAAGAGACACACCCACACGCAGCACCTTGAAAATCAAAGCTCCTTCCACAACATCAGACCTGCTGTCCTCCTTGTCATCCACCATAGCCTCCTTACCTTCACTTACGACAGCCAAAGATCGATCGAATCCAGACAGTAGAGCCGATTCTGTCCTGGAGCATCACCCAACATGCCCCGCATCCCCACAGCCAAGCTGGCCTCCAAAGGCGGCTCGCAGCGTCACAATCCACTCCCACAGCAACTGCAGGAAGATCAGCTCACATCCAAGTTCGGTCTCGTCTCTGCACCCGGTCGAAGGTCCAAGAAGACCGCCAAGCCACAATCCGCATCCGACGATGAAGAAGACCAAAAGCAATATGCCGCTCCCAAAGGCATGGTCATTGGCGGCAAAGCAGGTGGAAGCAACAAGGAGAAAAAGTACATCGACCCTAAGCTATCCAGAAACATTCTTCGACTAGCGCGTCAGCAGCAGGAAGAGATCGAACGCGAAGAGATGGAGCTCCAGAACCCAACTTCAGCGTCAGCTGGCGCTTCTACCTCGACAGCACGCAATGCGCCAAGACCCTCCGCATCGGCAGCAGCAATGCCCGACGACTCGGACGACGAAGAAGCCGACCTTGACGATTTGGGAGACTTGGACGACGAGGAGGCAGAGATGGGCGCAAACGGCTGGGCTTCGTACGATGCCAACCTCGAAATCGACCCATCAGACCGCGCACTTCTTGAAAAGTTCGAAGCAGAGCACCGAGCTGACGACGACGATTTCGCTCACGATACCCCCATGGGTGGCGCAGGCGGCGGACGAGGCAACAAAACCCTCGCCGACCTCATCATGGAAAAAATCGAAGCCGCCGAAGCTGCCGGCGACGGTCCCACCCAGCAAGAACTCGACGAACGCCGCATGCCCCCCGGTATCAACCCCAAAGTCATCGAAGTCTACCGCAAAGTCGGCGAGCTCCTCTCCCGTTACAAATCCGGTCCCCTACCGAAAGCTTTCAAGATCGTCCCTTCCCTACCCGCCTGGGAATCCATCCTGTACATCACCGACCCAGCCTCCTGGACGCCACACGCCACCCTCGCCGCCGTCCGAATCTTTGTCTCTACAATGAAGGCCGACCAGATGCAGCGCTTTTACGAACTCGTCCTCCTCGATAAAGTACGCGACGAGATCCAAGACGATGGGAAAGTCTCCTACCAGACGTACGAAGCGATGAAGAAGGCCATCTACAAACCAGCGGCGTTCTTCAAAGGTTTCCTGTTTCCCATGTGCGAATCGGGAACCTTGACGCTCAAAGAAGCAGCGATTGTCTCTTCGGTCCTCGCCAAGGTCTCGATCCCCGTCTTGCACTCAGCAGCGGCACTCCTGCGCTTGGCAGAGATGGAATACTCCGGTCCCACGTCGCTCTTCATCCGTGTCCTCCTCGACAAGAAGTACGCCCTGCCGTACAAGGTGGTCGACTCGTTGATCTTCCACTTTCTGCGATTTGCAGAGCCAAACTCCGGTGTCGAGTTGGACAAGATCACGAGGGAAAGGAGGATGCCAGTCTTGTGGCATCAGAGTATGCTCGTCTTTGCACAGAGGTACAAGCAGGATTTGACACCGGATCAGAAGTCGGCGCTGTTGGATTTGTTGCGCGTTCAAAAACATCCAGGAATCTCGCCAGAGGTCAGGAGAGAGTTGCTCACGGCTACGGCGAGGGGTGAGATGCTCGATGAACCGGTGGATGAGGATGATGATATGATGTCGGTCTAGCGCTTTGCTCACTGTTTGTTTCTTCGCAATCACTTTTCTTCGCCGCACGCTTTGACTGTGACTTCTGAGAGAGAAAATAATGCTTGCTGTATGTTGTACACAGTGAATGTATTCTCGAGAAAGCCCTACAACAACGAATCCATCCGACTCAACACATTCAGCACGGCCGCAATACACTCAAACATGAACGCATCGCCTTCCTGCTCCAACTCTTTCTGCAGCGCCTTTGCCAACTCCTGAACCGACGCTCCCACATTACCCTCGTCATACGCCTTCTCACTCAGCATCGACCCCTCTCCAATCCTCGCTCCACCATTCGCTTTTCTACTCGGCCCATTGGACGAGATCGAAGTCGGCACGCCCGCTGCGCTAAACGCACCCGAACCACCACCTACACCGCCCCCCGCGAGACCCGAACTCGGCGCCATGGGCCAATTTGCAAACTCTTCCAGGATGTCGTCCGCCTTTTGGAATGCCGATTCGCGTGCTTCGTACGAAAGATGGTTGAGGGCGTTTTTGAGGACGTTGGCTGAGAAAGAGCAGCAGAGCAACGAAAGCGCTCGCGTGACACGCAGTGCGACCGGTCGACCGCTAGACGACGAGTCTTCTTTGTAGAACGTGTTGGCGTGGACCGTCGGCGAGTTGGACGTGAGAAGCGTAAGGACGCGCCGCAAGACCGCATCTTTGCAGCTCGTATCGTTGAGCGGATGTGTTGCCATATCGAAGAGCAGGAAGTTGCGCTTTTCGGTTCGCAAGATGCCCTTGTCCACCAACCCTTTCGCTAAGCGTTCTCTCACCTGCTTGAGCTGGTATCCGATCTTCATAACGTTCCACGTCTCGCCGCTCATCAGATCCACCCATTGCGCGACAGACATCCGATCGCTCGCCTTCATCATCTTGAGCGCTTCGTCTAGCAACACCTCCCCCGTCATCTTGCCGTCGATCACGTCGACCATTCGCTCCGTCAAGCTGTATCGCTTACGCATCGGATCTTTGGTGATCGCAATCCTACGTCGCAATGCGAGCTCGATGAGGATGCACCCACGCAGGGTATACGAGATGTTGTCGTTCCAAAACGACAGATAGCCCTGTTTGTCTTTGAGTCCCAACAGCAAGATTTCCTCCATCAGCGTGAGGCGTGGATTCTCGCCGATCTCCTTTTCGTCGTTCAGATCGCGCGGATCGTATGCGACTCGATGCCCTGTGGATTCGTCATAGGTGGTGACGGATCCGGTTGCTGAGCGTGAGCCGTATGATGATGTGGGGATGCCGGCGGGGGCGCGTGAAGAGGTGGGTGTGGAAGAGCCGCCGAGTGCAGGCGAGGCGGTGCGCGAGGGTGTGAAGTCGTCGTCGTCGATGCGGGCAGAGGATGTGCTGGGACCGGCGGTGGAAGAAGCACCTCCAGCTCCTCGTCGCCGCTGAAGGCCGCTGCTTTGCGTCGAGGCCATGTTGGCGGGGG